>CAUYSK010081756.1:0-58891 GCA_963575035.1 Avahi laniger
TGAGAAGAGAGCATTTGGAATGGCTGTGAGGTGTGAGGCCGTGGTAACCAGTGGAAGGTAGGGCCATCCACAGAGATACAGCAGGATCAGGCTTGGGAGGGTTGTTGAGTGTCATGTTGAGTCTGAGGGACCTTAAGGACATGAGCAGTTGGATATACAGGGTTGAAGCTCAAGAGAGCATCATGAGTTAGAGGACAGCATGTAACATGGATAAGCTGGCCTAGGGATGGTTGAGAGACTAATGAGAGCAGAGGGCTTAGGATAGTGCCTGGGAAACCTAAACATTTAGTCAATTATGAGGGGAAGGAAACCTATAAGACACATCTGAAAGGGAACAGAAGGAAAAGTAGGAATCAAGCTAGGAGAGAGTGATAGCCCAGAAGCTGAGGAGGAAGTATTCTAGAGCAAGGAGGTGGTCAACAATGGAAAATATCTCAACAAGGACAAATGAGTTAAGAACAGAAATATGTTCTTTTGATTTGATGATATCAGAGTCATTATTCAATTATCAAAAGAACTATACTCAGTGTTAAAGAAGCTGGGCCCACCTGGCAGATGGGGGAACAGAGAAAGTAAAGGCTTGGAGCAGCCACAGTGTGGGCTAAGGGAGGTGTGGGAAGGTGGCCAGAGCAGGACAGGGGTCACGAGAAGGACTTTTGGGATAGGACTGTGGAAGTGAAATGGTGGAAAGATTATCCTTGAAGAACAATAGTGTTGAAAGACCTCAGAGATAGATTATCAACTTGTTTCAGACGGGTGTGTGAGGTGGGGGAGGAAAGATGCTATCTATATCCTTTTGGCCTTATTCAGTCTTGCCACCTGGACAAATACTGCTACCTCTTTAAGTGTAAAAGAGGTGTCTGTTCCCCTTTTCTTTTCTTTCTTCTTTACCTCCCTTTCTTTCTAAATACTAAAGCACAGAAACTTAGAGAATAGAAGTTCTGATCTTGATTCCCAACTGACAATTATTTTTTCTCCACTGAAGTTGGTTTCTTTGTTCAATAAGTTAGTATTAACTGTTGCTGCCACAATGCTGCCAGGAGAAGATTTTGAGCTGGGTTAGGATGCTCGTCTGAGACGGTATTGTATCCAGAGTTATCAACAATGTCAAGCTGACTTTCTATTTTCATAATCCTGGGTCCTTCACTTGGAAGCAGGCTGGATCCTTTGTACTGACTTTAGTTCCATTTGATTGAAAGAATAAATGGTGTACCGTGTCAGGTGTTTCAATACAAGAATCAAAAAACAACTTCTCCTTTTCTTAACTAGAGGAGGGGCACAGCCATTTATAATCACACAGAGGGACCATGATGGACATTTTCTTTATCGTTGTGTTCAAAAGTGAAGGCGTTAAATAACTTAGGGCTTATTAATTTCAGAAGCATTTGATTGTGGTGGGGGAAGGTGGAGGGAGTGAAGATAGTGAAGGTAAGATGGTCAGGAAGCTTCCTTAGGTAGAGTTGTTTCTTTATACCTCAAGGATTAAGGTTTTTGGAAAGTGTAGAATCCCAGGTTGGTTCTGCCCTTTGGTGCTTGTGTGTAGGATATAACTTTTCACAAGGATAAGTGAGGCAAGCTATGTTTTCTTCACATCTGAGTGTCACTAACTTCACTTTTCGGCAGTAGGAAATGGCCTAGAACCAACGGCATTTGCTTGCTCTGCCAGGTGATCATGCTAACCCCACCTGAAACCTGTGGTCATCTGGTAGGAGAACTTAGACCACCTGGTCACCATTGAATGTCTAAGAACTCCACAGAATCTCTGATGCTGGCTGCTGGGAATACTCAATGATAGTTAAAAAGTTGTCATTGACTAGGCTGAAACCTGTAGCCAGTCAATCAATGAGCAGTGTTTTGGAGACTTACTTAGCTCAAATCGACGAATGTGTGAACAGCTATCGGGAATTGTATGTTACATGTTAGAACTGAGGTTTGACTGCCCTCCTGTTTTCGCAAGAAGCCATGACACTGAAGTCACTGGTGATTTGCATGTTTGCACCACCCTTGTTAATTGTTAAAAATAACAACTGAAATTTGCATTTTGCCTTCTTTTTATAAGTTATTTTTCCATGTTATCTTATTTGAAGCTCACAACAACGTTGAGCAGAAGGTTCAACATTATTAACTGCAAATTCAGAGATGGGAGTAAATAAGGCTTGGAATGCCTCGTTGCTGTAACCATAGTCACAGAACCAGTAAGAGGCCAAAGGGAATCTTGGTCTCCTGTCTTCTGTGGATTTGTTCTACCTGTAGTTGCTCCTGCCGTGGTGTCAGGAATCCTTCAGAGTTTTTGCAGCCAGTGAAGTCAGTAGGCTTTGATGATAGGTGTTCCAGGGCAAAGATAGCTTGAAGGCTGATGGAGAATGGGTTTCTTAGCATTGGTCAGCATTGAGGTCAAATGCAACAACAGTAGCAATAAATAGCTTTGCCATCCCAGGGCACCTTGTACCTCAAGGAATTAAAAGCCTCTGACTCTGACCAGTCTTGGATACAGTGTTTTCTTAGGTCTCATGAAGCATCATATGAAGGGCTTAGTGAATATTATTTTAATGTAAGGTGTGGAAACTTAAATATTTATTTTGGGACATATTGTGCAGAAGTGTTTAAAAGAAGAATGAAAATAAGAATAATTGGAATAATCAATAAGTTACCAATAAAGTTTTTTTGTATGATTCAAGCATAGAATTTTTTGTAGGTCAATCTTCCAAAGGAAATGAGATTTTAAAAATGAAGTAATCTTTTAAAATATGGCATTAAAAAATCAAGTGTTGGTTAAGTAAATAATAATATATTGTTATGTTAAAAAAGCAGCATATAGAGCAGTAGAAGAGTGTGTGTGTGTGTGTGTGTGTGTGTGTGTGTGTGTGTGTGTAAGGAAAGAACGAAGGGGAGAGAAAGACAGAGAGAGAGAGAAAGAGAAAGAATACTGGAATGATAAATATAAAATCATAGCAGTAGCTACCTCTGGTTCAGGGATGTACTGGTTGAATTATCTGGAAAGCAGACACTGTGACAGATTTAGGAGTGCAAAAGAATTATCAAGAATTCAACAAATTTTGTTGGAAAAAGTGAATATTCACATGCAAAGGAATAAAATTGGACCCTTACTTACGTCATATATAAAACTTGACTCAAAATGGATCAAAGACCTAAATGAAAGACCTAAAATTATAAAACTCTTAGAAGAAAACATAGGGGAAAAGCTTGATGACATTGGATTTGACAAAGATTCCTTGACTATGACACCAAAATCACAGGCAACAAAAGTAGAAATAGGTAAACTGGATTACATCAAAATTAAAAATTTCTGTGCATCAAAGTACACAATCAATAAGAGTAAAAAGGCAGCCTAGGGAATGGGAGAAAATATTTACAAATTATATATATGATAACAGTTAATATCCAGAATATATAAAGAACTCCTACAAATCAACAACAGCAACAAAATAAAACCCAATTAATGGGCAAAGGAATTGAACAGATATTTTTCTAAAGAAGTTATACAAATAGCCAAAAAGCATATGAAAAGATGCTCAACGTCACTAATCACTTGAGAAATAAAAATCAAAACAATATGGAGGTATCAACTCACACCCATTAGGATGGCTACTGTCAAAAAAAAAAAAAGAGAGAAAAGAAAATAAGTTTTGACAAGAATGTGCAAAAATTGAAACTCTTGTCCACTGTTGGTGGGACTTTAAAATGGTGTAGCCATTATGGAAAACAGTTTGGCACTTCCTCAAAAAAAAAAAATTAGAATTTTATGATCATATGATCCAACAATTGTACTTCTGGATATATACTCAAAATATTTCAAAGCAAGGTCTTGAAGAGATTTGCACACCAATGCTTATAGTAGCTTTATTTGCAATAGCCAAAATGTTGAAGCAACCCAAGTGTCCATCCACGGCTGAATGGATGAAAAAAATGTGGTTATATACACACATGAAATATTACTCAGCCTTAAAAAGAAAGGCAATTCTGACACATGCTACAACATGAATGGACCTTGAAGACATTATGCTAAGTGAAATGAGTTAGTCACAGAAGATAAATGCTGTATGATTTCAGTTACATGAGGTAACTAGAGTAGTCAAATTATAGACACAGAAACTAGACTAGTGGTTACCGGGGGCTGTGGGGAGGGGAAATGGGGAGATGTTGTTTAATGGGCATGGAGTTTCAGCTTTGCAAGATAAAACATTTCTGGAGATTGGTTTCACAGCAATGAATATACTCAACACTACTGAACTCTATACTTAAAAATGGTTAAGATGGTAAATTTATGTGTTTATTTATGTGTTTATTTTACTACAGTTAAAAAAAAAAGGATTATTGGGAAGTAACATTTGTGAAAGAACAGAGGAGGAAAGAAGATTAGGTAAAGGAATTATCAGACTGGGATGTGGACTTGACGGTTTCTGCCAGGCCAGTGGCAGCTCCAAAGCCAAGACTGCCCATGAGAGGGGCCACACTGGGTGGACCTGGCTAGGCCTTTGCATCATTTTCTTGACTTTGGCTACCACGGCCTTGCACAGGCATTGGCTGGGGGCCGTTCTGAGATCGGCAGGACCTTAGCTTGAAAACTGAGGCAGATGCTGAAGGAGAGCAGAGCTGGAGGCTGTCTGCCAGGCTCATTCCTTGTAGCTGGGCAGCATGTTATTTCCAGAAGGGAGATCTCTGTGACACGTCTCCATGTCTGCCACGCAGCAGTGAGGGTGAGTTGTATTTTCCTTCAGTTTGTATTTCTGTGCATTCCACATTTTCAATAATGAATGAGTGACTTTTTAATCAGAAAAGAAATAAAAGTTATTGTTATAATAAATGGCAACCAGTAATCTTAATTGTTGAGCAATTAGTTACTTATTAAATATCCATTTCAGATTATTATGTGTGGACCTCTTCCAAGTAAACACATTCCATCAAAATAAATCAAGGAGTTATTAATCTTCCTATGAAGTTGAAAGAAAATGATTGTTCTGCAGCATTAGTTGATATTTGCCAAGTTGAAATATGCATATGCAGTAGACATCAGTGTTAGATATTGTCTATGTTAATTTTATCCTGTATCTCTACCAGAGTGTAAATGGCATTTAGATGGATCATTGCAACAATATTGACCACAATTATAAGCCTTGGAAAACATCATTTTATGATCTGTTGAAAAAACGAAGTTCTTGTAGCAGGCTTAAGGCAACGGTGGAGACTTCCAAAGCAGACCAGGTGGAAAAAGGAAGACAGTTGAGTATTATCATCCAATAATACCGGTAAAAAAATGATCAGATCTTCACATAAAAGGGACCTTCTAAGAACAAGATACAAGTAAAATCATCAGAGGGATGGTTTTTTAAACTTCAAATTATTTATGGATCATGTCCTTGGATTCAGGGCAGGTTGATGTCAAGAGGGCTTCCTCCATAAAAGAATAAAAATTTCCTAATTTCAATGACAGAAAGATGAACTAAGAGAACAAGAAAATTATACAGAGGATTACAGGCTCAAAGGCTGAGACAAATGTGGGGCTGTTGGATTTTCTACATCAGTCAGGAATAACTGTACTGAGGTGTTGGGAATTCATCCATGCAAAATTATTTGAGTAAAAAATTACTTTCTCCCGCAAACCCACAAAATAGAGGATCAATAAACTGCCAGGAGATAGAAAACACTGAGTAATCACATGCATCAAACTGAAGCTGTTGCTGCTATACCCTTCTGAGACCTGGCCTTATGTCTAATTAGGCAACTGGAATGATTTATGGGCTATAACATTTGCTTTAAAAGTGGAATTTGAAAGGCGAATCTGTCTTTTCTAGACTTTACCTGTTCAAATAGGAATCTTGAGTCACCAGTTGTGAGACTCAATAAAGTCTCCAGTTAATTGACTCACTTGGGTTTGGACAAGACTAAACTGATCACAGACTCATTTACCAAAACTTGCAAAATCTTCAAGCTCTCTTGAACATTTAGGGATTTAGGAGGGATTTTATTTTTTTGTTTGGTTTTGGATTTTGTTTTGCATGCTGACCATGTGCAGCTAGGCACTGTTCTAAGTGCTCATGACATAGCAGTGAATAAAACCAAAAAAAAATTCCTGTCCTTGGGGAGTTTATCTTCTAGCGGAGGGGGGTAGATCAGCAATAAATAAAACAAATGATTGAGTAAGTTGGGATATTAGCAGGTGATGAAGTACAGTGGATAAAAATCACAGTACGAAAGATGTATAGGGAAAAGGGGAGAGGAGAAGTGAAATTTGAAGTCAGTAGAAGAGGGAGGTGACATTTGAGCAAAGATGTGAAAGAGGCCGGAGTGTGCAATGTGCTTGTCTTGGGGAAGCGCACTTTGGGCGGAGCAAACAGCAAGTGCAAAGACTCTGCATAACTCAGAGCAGGAGACCCATGACACAATCTAATTATAATTAAAAAGTGATTAATTACGAAGCTATGGCAGGTTGTGGACAGCATGACAAAGGACAGCATAGTATTCGGGGGACAGAGAAGTCGGGCACTCTCTTCGTTGCTAAGCCTGACGAGTGATGGGTAAGAAGTTGTTGGTACTTGGAGTGACAGACAGCTGTGCTGGGAGTCTGCCTGCCAGCGCAGTGCCCTTAGGTTGAGGGATGCAACAGTCACATAGATGCTGCAGGAAGGAAGCATTGGAGTGAAGACTCTGACCTCACTCTTGTCTCTTCTTCACATCTTCTGCTGGGCTCCCCATGGGTGGAATCCACCTGCAAGCAGAGAACCAGGAAGACAATTGAGGTAGGTCATAGAGTTCATCCATCCAGAACACAGAACAGGCTTGAGACAGGTGGAGAGTGCGTGTCTAGAGGGGCAAACAGGACATCTGGCACAGAACATCTGCTCTGAGGTGAGATCGTGGCTGATGTGAAAAGGAGTAGGAAAGAGAAGGATGTCACTGTGATTCTAGAGGGATGATCAAGGAGGAGAACATCAGGAGATGAGGTCAGACAGAGAGCAGACTAGAATTTCATGGGCATCGTTGTTCAGTCTTCAGCTGTTACTGTGCATCACACAGAGAGTGGCTGGAGAGTTCTGTGTGAGAAGACGACAGGAGCTAATGTCTCTGCAAAGTGTCTTGTTGGCTGCTGGGAATAGACTAGTGGGGCAAGGGTGGAATCCTGACACCAAAGGAGATGCTTTTGCCTCATTCATGCAAGAGAGAGTGATTGGGACAGGTGGATGCAATGGAGGTTATAAGAAATGGTGGGTTTCTGAATACATCTTAAAAGTAGAGCCAATAGGATTTGCTGATAGGTTGAATCAGAGGGAGGTGCGAGGGAAAGAGAGGAGTACAGGAATTGAAGATGACTCCAGCATGGAAGAATGGACCTGCCGTTGATTGATTTGGGAACACTGTGGAAGGGTACAGCTTTTGAACAAAGCTTAGCCGTCAGTTTGGGGCATGTTGAGTTTGAGCTGTCTCTTAGAACCTGGGAAGTAGGCAGCTGACTTTGTGAGTCTTGACTTGAGGAGGAAGGTTGTAGTGAATTCTTACGATTTTGTGTTACCTCGGCATCCACTCTGAATATAAGTTGGACTTCCTCATATCAGAAGCATGGCTTAGTCACCCTGACACAGTTTCCAGTTCTCTGCCTCCTCCTGCATCCTCAGTCTGATCAATCCAGGTCTCTGCCTTATACACCCACCTCCTCATTACTATCTCCCTACGGGACGCTGGATACAACCTAGTTGACTTGCCCCACTGACCCCCAAACCCAGCATGACCGTGCGGCTATGCCACAGTGACCACCTCTCAGCCACAATGTGACTCCACGGAACTTGTGCCTGCTCACTGTAAACTCAGCAATTTTAACTCACCCAGAAAGCCTGCTTGAGTAATGTCTTGGACTCCAGTAAAGGCTTTGGCCCACAGGTTCTTTCCTTGCTCTCTTACTGTGCACTCATCGGTCAAGCATGTATGTCCTGGATGGCTACCCTCTTCCTGTTGGCCCTGTAAGGTGTGCGGCCCTCTTCTTTCTGGGGCCTGTAAGTAATACTTACTGCTTCTGTTACAGCATGTGTTGTATTGTACTGTCTCCTCTGTGTCTCCCCTGACCAACACGGCTGAGCTCAACCTCTCTCCTGGCAGGGGCTCCCCTAGAGAATGGAGAGAGTTCCTATTCTCGGTACAAATAAACTGGACACAGGTCAGATAAGAGCTAGAAGGGTGTCTGCCAATATAAACACTTTCTGTGAAAGGGACACCTGGTCACAGGTCAGACACTTAGGCATCAGGTCATCCACCGAGATAAAGACGTATCCCATGAGCGCCACACTGTGGACATTCACGACGACCTTCTGGGAGCCCGGTCAAGGCAGGGCTAGAATTTATAGTCACTCCACAGAGAGAGATCTCAAGATCAAATTAGAGAAAATCACCACCAAGGTCGTCCTGTGACATATAAATTTGTGTATGTTGTTGTGTGAATAGTATTTATCATTTATAATCATTAAGCGAGACGAACCCACTGAGGGAGTGAATGTGGAAAGGAAAGGGAGGAGGCTCAGGACTGCAGTCTGGAACATTCCAACACTAAGGAGGAATCAGCAAAGAACACCAAGAAGGAGCTGCCAGTGTAGCAGGGAGGAAAAATTAAAAACAGGAGAAGGTGGTTTCCTGGAAACAAAATGACGAAAGTGTCTCCAGGAGGAGGGAGTGATCGACAGTGTAAAGTGCTGCTGATTGGCTTAGTGTGGTAAGGACTGAGCCTGAACCACTGGATTTAGTAGCATGTGGTCATTAGTGTCCTTGATATCTCTACATTTCACAGAGTAGCGGGGACAAACCTGATTAGAGTGGGCTTAGTGAAAATGGGAATGATAAGAATTGGAAATAGCGTAGATTTCTCTTAAGAGTGTTTTGCTATAAAGGTGACCAGGGAAATAAGACAGTAACTGGAGAGAAAAATGAAATCAAGGGGACTTTTTTTTTTAAACAAAGACTAGAAAATATTTTGGGGAAATGAGAAGGAACTAGTAGAGAAGAAAGACTGAAGATTTAGGATAGAGAAAAGAGAATCACTGGAGCAATGTCTTTGAGGAGGCAGAAAGGAGATGGATCCTAGTGTTTGAATTGAGGATTGGCCTTAGTTAGGAGGATGGTCAGTTCATTCATAGCAATGGTCTGTAAAGTGCATATTAGAATCACTAGGGAGCTTTAAACACCCTTGATGCCTGTCCCTCATACCCTTAGAATTAAAACAGAATATCTGGGGGAAGACCCAGCACAATTTAAAAAAGTGTTTCCCCAGTGGCCCTTGAGTTTTAGCACACATCAGAATTGCTTGGTGGACTTGGTGAAACACAAGATGCTGGGCCTCCCCCCAGAGTTTTTGGTTTGACAAGTGAGGGTGGATCCGAGAATTTGCATTTTTAACATCCTAGGTGATGCTGTTGCTGACGGGCTGGAGACCACACTTTAAAGCTCATGGATGTGTGATAATAGGAGGAAAATTCTAGTATGTGGGGCCAATGCTGGTAGATGGGTCAAGGTAGTGGGGGTGGGAACTTGAGACATTTCCCTTAAGATTGTTGAAATAGTCTCAGTGAAGTTAAAAAAAAAAGGTTGGTTTTTGGGAGTAAGAGAGGATGGGAAGGTGTTGAAGATTTGAGGAGAGAAGAGAAGGTATCCAACAATCATTTGTAAACCAGAGTGTGAGTGGTCTAAGAAAATGTAGCATAATTTTTGGGTAGCAATTAGGGCCCACTAGAAGTTGGATGTCATGAATTTACAATGAGAGCAACCAGAATGGTTGTGCATTTTACTCCAGCAACACTTAGCTGCATAGATGGAAGTATAGAGGAGGGGGAGAGATGAATTTGACTAGGGTTCGAGTTTTGCTAGCAGAGTGCTGTGAAATGAGAGAGAGGAGCAAGGATTGAGGATTGAAAGGGGACAAGGTTAAGGGCACAAGAATTTTATTGGAGCAGAAGGATTATTGTGTGTTAGAGAACAGAATGCTTGAAATTAAAATTATGGAGAGGTTGTGTTGATTTATCATGACAGGGTCTGGTTTATGACCATAGGAGTTGGTGGTTGAGGAAGTGTTGATGTCAAGATTACAGACAAGAGAAGTTTAATAAGCTGAGTCCAGGGTGTTGAAAAAATCATTTATATGGGTATTGAAATTGCTAAGACTGAAGATAGAAGTAGTTTTTGGAGAGAGAGGGACAGTAAGCTGGATGCTGAGGTTTTTGAGAAACAAAGAGGAATTCAACTCTGGGGTTGTAAGGAAGGACTGAGGGAGAATAGTCCCGGAGCAGTTATGAGAAGCAAGGATGGCACTTTCCAATGTCCCCACCCAGGGTCTGGCAGTTGCGGGAGAAAACAGCCACTTCTTGAGAGGGCTTTGAGAGGCAGCACATCCCTAGGGAGACCTAGGTTTCAGTTAGATGAAGAAGGTTAATAAAGCCCCAGAGGAAAGGTTGGGATGGTTGGCTGTTTTGGTGATGTCTGACTGCCTTGATGTCTGACTGGACCTTGCCTTCCAGAGGGCACAGTGGAGAATTTCAGGAGTTGGAGATGAGTCAAGGATTGGGACAGAACCAGGGATACAGACAGAGTTGTGGGGATTAGAGAAGATGACTGGGCACTGGGAATCAAAGTTTCTTGGGGTGACTGATTTAAGAAGTGGAAAGGACCACAATTTGACGAATCCTGGTGGCCTCAAGACAGAGTGATGCTGAATCTTTGAATGTTGAGAGGTAGAGTGGAGTGGGGACCTGGGACACCCCCTTCGTGCTTCTGAGTGGTTGTGGAGGCCAAAGAGAGGTGGTCTTACCCCTAGGGTATGAAGCTCCCTCTGGTCTCCTGAAGACAAGAGTCTTGGATAGATGGAGAGGGGATGTCCAACCTGAGTGCACACCCAAAATTATTGGAATCAGAGGGAATGATCTTATAAATGTTACCAGACTCAGAGAAAAGAAACTCAATTACAGAGAGTGGAAACAGAATTTTGGAGAAGGCTCACTCTTTATTTCTGGTGTAATAAAACAAAAAATGAAATACGAGCATGGGGGAATTCCCATTGTGTATCTCTTAATTGGTTAATTTGGTTTCATTTTTCTAGCTTTTACAGATTCTTTTTGTATTTTTTAGGTGTATCTTATTCAAATTACTTAAGTAGTTGCTTTGGCTTTCACTACGCTTTCTGAACAAGACCACGGAGATTTCTTGGCAGAGCCCTAACCTGTAGGTATCCTCAGATATTTTACTTTGGTGCTCCTTTAAGCCTTAATTTCTCTGGATTTGGAGCACAAAATTGAATCCAACTAGTGTTTTTACTTTTTTTTTATTCACATGGTTGTCAGTGTACATGAATCCAACTAGTATTTATTGAGTGCTTCAAGAGTGCACAGTAATTAGTTATGTCCTCTGGGAGAAGCAGAAGAACTCTAAGATGCTTGGTAGCTTAAATGGAACTAAATTTTGCTTTGCATTTCTCAGCATTTTTCCCTGCTGATCATTTCCTGATAATATCAGAAGTACATCCTGAGCTTAAGTTTATTATGGCCATTATTAAAATTAAAATTCACAATTTAAGAAAAGGTCTGTGCATCGAGAAACCCCCATTTATGAACATTGCATTGGTTGTAGGGCAGAACCAATTTTGTGTTTGTGATTAGAATCTGGAATATATTAATATAAATAAACTTTTATTTCTGCTACTATTAGCATAAATCTATTATTCATAGCCAAACTCCTGGAAAATGGTTTTATACTTGCTAGCTACATTACCATCATCTGCTACTCTCTCTCTCTTGCACCCGCTCGATTTGGGCATTGTCCTTGCGCTGTATGTGGAGATCACGAATGCCCTCTGAGTTGCCCATTTTTAGCTCCCATTTTGATCTTCATGTGGTCAATGTTTACTCCTCATCTTATTCTCTCACCACCTTGGGCTTAATTGATAATTTTTTCCATCTTGAAATATTTTCTCCTGTTGCCTTTCTGGACCTCACATTCTCCAGGTTTTCTTGTTTCTCCACTAGCTGTTACTTAGCAGACCCCATTACTGCCCTTCCTCCTTTTTCAGATCCATAAAATGTTGTTGAAGACCCAGGACTCAGTTTCTGGGCCTCCTGTCTTTTATTCCACACTCATCCTTCAGGTGCTCTCATCCAGTCCTGAGGCTTTACAAACTACCAATAGGATGATGTTTTCCAAATCTTTATTTCTAGTCCAAGCTCTCCCTGAACTCTAGACTCAACTACTCACCTACTTGACATTTCCATGTAGAAGCCTGGTGGGCATCTCAAAATTACCATGCCTCCAAACTGAACACTGGTTTCTTCCTTTCTCCAATTTCCCCTATTTCTGAAAATGACACTGCCATTTACCTGGGTGTCCTGCCCCAACCTTGATGATTCTTTTCCTTACCCCCAAGATATATTAGTAAATCCTTTGGCTCTACCTCTGAAATACATCCACAAGCCAACCACTTCTTAAGCACTTCCTCATTACCACCCTTGTCAAGGCCATCTTTTGGACTGTCACCGAAAGCCTTATAACATGTCTTCTATGCTTGTTCTCCTAGAGTCTAATTTACATACAGAAAACAAGGTGACCTTTTAGATATGCCAGTTAGATTATGTCTCCTCTTGTCTCAGAATCCTCCAAAAGACTTTCCCATTTATTATAAAATACAAAGACAAGGGCCTACATTTCCAATTTGTCTTCTGTCATGCTCTCTCTTTCCCTTGGTGTGCCACCACAGCCACACTGGTCTCCCTTGTGTTCTTTGAACATACTAAATACGTCCTACCTGGGTCTTTGCCTTTGCTATTTCTTTTGGCTGTAATGCTTTCCCTGACATATACACAGGCTTGCTTTCTGATATTATTCAGGTCTCTGTGTAAATGTCATCTACTTAGAGGGAACTTCCTGGGCCATGTTATTTAAATAGTAACTCTCCATTCCTCTATACTTGCTATCTTTCTACCACGCTTTACTGCTCTGTTTTATTGGCTCACATTATATTATATATTCATTTGCTTATTTTTGTTTCTCCCAATGAAATGTAAGCTCGCTGGGGTCAGGGACTTTTTTAAAAATTTCTCTACTGTGTCTGGGAATCCTAGAACACAAACAACCTAGGAAAAATTAAATTATTGCCAGTGAGATAAGCCCAAGTTGTGTCTCTCTCTAGAAAGAGATTTGATAATGGTAAATATTTGACAGCTGGCCTGGAGTTGTTATTTTGTTCTAAGAGTTTCTCTGGTTTAAATGAATATTTTAGATAAGGAAACAGAAAAATTTAAACATTTTTATATTTTTATGTTTTAAACCTTGTGGTGGTGAGCCAGACTTATAATAAATGCTAAATAGATTTTTATTTAATAAATGCATTAAATAAATGAATACAAGGATGTGTATATATGTATGATATATACTGAGAACACATTACAAATTACTAGATCTTTAATTTCTTTTTTTGCAAGGACCATGCCTCTAATGTTAAAAATATTATTTAACGAGGCAAATAAAATACATTTCACTTTGCTTTATTTGAGTATTAGAAAGATGTGACATCCTTTTGCTATAGCTTCATTAGGTTTAAAGGCAAGGAACTTTTTATAATTGAAAGAAAAAAATGTATTTTAATTAACAAAAGATATGAACTTTTACAGATATATTTAAAATGTAGTTTGACAACTATTTAAGACAAAATCATCTGTGTTTTTCAAGCTTTCATATGTCAACTCCACATGACAGAAATTTCCTGAAAAACTATCTATC
The DNA here is from genome assembly GCA_963575035.1 of Avahi laniger. Taxonomy (NCBI): domain Eukaryota; kingdom Metazoa; phylum Chordata; class Mammalia; order Primates; family Indriidae; genus Avahi; species Avahi laniger. The sequence continues at coordinate 13,759 of CAUYSK010081756.1, forward strand.
CACAATTAAGATATCTTCAAATATAAGCAATACATTGTATTCATTTTTGAAATATTATATTCTTCCATTCTTGCATTTTTATTCTACAAAGAAATTAGGGTTTGACATTCTTGGACATGAAATTCTGTTCTCTCTTTCTGTTCTGTGGTGATCATGTCAAACTCTTCACTTTTCCTCTGCATTTTGCATAGAGCGTGACAAGAGTTGAGTGTGGAAAGAGCAGGGACTTGGAAAGAGCATGGGTCAACTTGTCAGGAAATAGAGTTGCCAGTCCCTGTTTTGACTTTTGGCCACATGACCTTGAGCAAAGCACCTAACCTACCTTTGTTTCCGCTTAGAGTTTATTATCTGTTCGTCTTTTAGATGCCTTTTTGCTGTACAAGTCTTGTATTTGTGGAGTTCCCATAAATTCATTCATTCCAGGGAAAGATTTCTTCTTCAACATTGTACTTCATTGATGAGGACAAAGTAAAGTGGTTTAAGATCATGTGAAATCCTAGGTTTCGATGATTCTTTTCATCATCTTATATCAGAAAGTCTCTTGGTTTGTGTAAGATATAAGCAGCATTGGACAAGAGTTGGCCAATTTCATGCATGAGGATGAATGGGACAAATGATATCTTTTGGCTGAGTTTAATATGTTGAATTTAGTATAGTTAAGAATGCAGGACAAAATAGGATTTGTTCTCATAGCACTCTACTGTACTCAGAGAATAACATTTTAAATTCTATTCTATAATGACATGCATTAACATGTCAGAATTTTCATAGATGTTCAACTTTTCTAAAATCAACTTTATTGAAGAATAATTTATATACAATATAATGCTGTTACTTGAAGAAATAATGAGGCTTATAATTTGGACAGGAGAGCTTTATTTCTCATAAAGGGTTGCAGCCTGCTGTGGTCATTCCAGCAGGCTGGAAAGCAGAGCCCCTGGCCACAAGCTGGGAACACATACTTCAAGGCAGGGACAATGGGAACAGGAATTTATACTGAGAAGGATGGACAAATATACATATTTAACAAGCTGCAGGAGGAGGCATGCCTATTTATGAAAAGAGAAACATGCACCTGGGCAATGGAGCTTTCTGCCCTTTTATGGGGTCCATGTTCAGAAATGGCCATCCTCTATGTCAAAAAGGTGAAACAAGGACACAAAACCCCTCTCTGCACATGCTCCGTAGACTGTTCAAAACCACTTCATGGTTGGTGGTCTTTTATCAAGAAAGAATGCTGGTCTGGATTGCAGATTGGTTTCTGTTTAGCCCTTAAGAAAAAAAAGCCTGATGGCCATTAGGAAAGGGAGGGAGTAAAATGATACGTGTCTGCCCTCCCATCCGGTTAGGGCTGGGAACTCAATTTCAGGGTTTCTCTGGGGTCTCCTTGGCCAAGAGGGGGTCCATTCAGTCATTTGGGGGGGTTAGGATTTTATTTTAGTTTATAATGCACACATTTTAAATGTACATGAGAATAATCAGTATGCTATTCAAATAAATTATTGTTGAAACTCAACTCCAATCCTAAAAGAAGTGAAATTTTTTGACTCAATAAGTCAGTAAAACATAACAAATTAATATCAACACATTTCATTACAAAGATAACAAATGATGTCATCAAAGGGACCATTCAATGGTACCATTTTGCCTATTGTATGAAATTGAAATATTTGGAAATATTGACATATACCCCAATTCTAGTATGCTCCTTCCTTTGGTTTCATCTTTTCTCATTCCTGTGCTTTACCAAAAACCCTCTACACAGTGAACCTTATAATACCTAGGTGCTAAAAGTGATACATTGAATATTTATTATATAATGTGAAGCTTATTCTTAGCTTTCATCCCACTTCCATGCAGATAATAATAACTTTTATCTCTAAAAGTCACTATAAAAATTCCTTAATAGTTAGGTGGCACCAGAACTTGGCATTATATATTAATTTTATGATCTCCAACACACTATGTCCCTTGTAATCATGTACTTCCAAAACTTGTCCCTCACACATGTGTTTACTTGTGACTTTTTCAACTTATTTGGAATGTTCTTTTCCTTGCTATCTATAGGACCTTTTATGGATTTTCATTTCTTCTGTAAAGTATTCCTTAACAGTCTCAGTTGGCAGTGACTATTTCACTTGGTCTACTGTACCAAGTCCTGTGAAGAACACACGATAGGCCCACCGAAAGTGTTTGCTGAAAGAATAAAAGAAATCAGCAACCACATCAGTATGCTATAATTTAGATTTGGTAATGTTTTTCTCCCTAGCTCTAAGTTCTATAAGGACACTGGTAATATTATGTAGAGCAGAAGGATCTTTTAAATAGAAAGCTAATCTTCAGGGCTCAAACCATATGATCATTCTAAAATTTTTTTTTATGAAGTTTCGTTTAAGAAAATCACATGCTGGTGAAACTTACCAATAATCCACTCTGATTCAAGAAAAAGATGCATGGTGAAAAAGTGTTAAGATGTGGTCTCTTGGATGTGTGATCTGGGGTCAGGCTCTGGAGATCTAATGTCAGTCTATAAGGAACAGGGAACACATAGAGGACTTTAAACAGAGAAGGCTGATGTCAGTCGGAGCTGGGTTGGATGAATGAAGGACTGAAAGAAGGAACCAGTTAAAAGAATATTGTAAGAGTTCTGGGTATGAGGATTTAGAATAAGGAATTGGCACAAAAGAGAGAGGCCAGACTGAAAATATATCTAAAAGATAGCTTTAGAGACTGGTTGGACATAGGGGATGGAGGGTGGGAGTGAGCATTCTAGGACAATTTAGAATCTTAAAATATTGCTAGTATTACCAACTCTCTAATTCTTTTCCATCTCACTTTCCTCTGTCCCCTTTCTTTTTCTTAAGTATAAAGAAAGCCATAAAGCCAGAATAGTGGCTTCAGGGTTTGTCTTTTCTTTCTTTCTTTTTTTTTTCAGATCTTAACTCCATCACTTAATCAGGATTTATCTTAATTAGAAAGAGACCTTGACAAATAATAGACACCATCACTATATTATGCTGACATTTAAAAATAAGGTATATTTTAATAATGTTTCAGTGTATAATCAAGTGACTTTAAATTCTCTACACAAGGACAAGAAGGCTTACTTGGTGGAAAACCAAGTAAATAACACTGTTTTGAAGGGAGGACAAAGTAAAATGTACAGTGTGGCAGGGATAATAAGAGAAACAAAGGAGAAGGGCTGTCTTAGTGCTATTGAGCTGATCATGCTAATCTTCTGCTAATGATTAGTATGCAGACATTATCTAACAATTGCTTTTAATAAATAGCATTTCTGATGAGCTTGGTGTTCTGAATTCCTTTTGGCGTCTCTGTGTTTCATTATATTTCACTAGGATTGGAAGGATGTTCAATCTGGAAGTTGCATAGACCCTGTATATTTAAGTGAACAAAAAGAGAAAGAAAAGAAATGAAATGAAATAACATAGAAGTAAACATTTTCTCATATTATCCTTATATAGTCATAATTATAGTATATATTTGTAGCACTTTATACTCTTCACATTTTACTTTTTCATTTGATATTTATGGTAAGACTGAAAAGGCAACATCATTCCCCTCATTTTGCAGATAAAGAAATTGGGTTCCTGAACATTTAGGTAATGTTTACCATTTTATAATTTATGAGTGGTTTATCTATATCTTGACCTTTGATTTCTTAACTCTTTTTCCAGGGATTCTTATTCCAATGTGATTTTTATTTTTGGCAGGGTAGGGGGGTGAGTTAGTGGGAATCACTGGAGGATTAATAGAAAAACACTGTCCTTTTCTAAGCCAATTGCCCTTCCCATACTCCATCCTACACACCTGGAATTTAATGGCAGTGATGTGAGTTTGACTAAATGCCATCACCCTCAGACTCTGTGTAAATTTTTAGTAGGTGCAGGTCACGGTGACCACCTCTTTCCTCCATTGTTCCTCATTGGACAAGTGTTGGATTGTGTGAATTTACTATTTAAGTGTCTGGTTGGTCCCTGGGGTCATTTCACATGCTTATATTTTTCTGGTACTTGGAAGGTAAGGTGATGATGGTGGCCAAGAAGTGCTAGAATAAGAACTTAGCAATGTGTGCCTTCTGTCAAAAGTTTTAGGAATGAGGTCATAATGGAAAAGCAGATCCACTAGTTCCCATTTCCGTCATTTCCCTCCTGCAGCATTAGGGCATCACCTCCATGACACCTCTTTGGATCCCAGTGTGACCTTGTCTTGTCCAGACAGAGCTATTTTGCCCTGACTCAGCTGGCCGCTGCTCTGACTCGGATGGTTCCCTTTGTCTCTTCCTTCTGCTCTACTGTCCTGTTCCAGAGGAGCCTCCAACCCTGCCTGGTCAGCAGTTTCTAGCGCCAGCCGCTCTTGGCTTCCTGCCCCATGGCTGTTCTCCTTCCTTCTGCTGCTACTTAACTTCGTTTCTATCATCTGTTCTATCCCAGATTTCCCATCTGTGTGACATTCCCTATCCAGCAGGTAGCAAGGATGGGTCTTTTTGCTCTTTCTGATTTGATTTTCCCCCTTTTTTGAGGCACTTGAATCCCACCCTCATGTTGGAGAAAGGGCCAGCAGATTACACTTGCGAGTGTGCTTTTCCTCTCCTCCCCATGTCTGGCTATGCCTTGTGTGAGATGCATGTTTTGGCTTAAGTGAGGATCTTACTTTCCTAAATGTTGCAGTATAGCCACTTTTAAACTTCTACAGGGAGGGGAGGATCTTAGCTCCCCATTATTCCTGGGGCTTGCCACTAAGGATAGAAGAGCTTCAATAGGAAGCGTGAATCAGATTCTAACACCATTCTTGGTTTATTTGTTGACCGACAACTAACAGCAGATTTGATTCCTACCCAACATCCTTTGAAGATACCATTTGAAACTGAAGATCCTGTTTTCTCCCTACAACTCTTTTTCCATGTTAGAATAATATAATCCATGTACATTAAAAAGTTGCATGAAATTCTAGCTGGCCATTAAGTATTTCAAGAGACTCAGAAGGGTTAGCAATCTCATTCTCTTGCTGACTTAACTTTCAGGAGCTGTGCTCCAGCAACGCTGAGGTACACCTGATACCATTGGAGATGAGAAATTTCATGTCATCCTAGAAATGTCTAGGATGACAGGGCCATGAAATGTCTAGGATGACAGGGCCATATTCCAATGTTTGTGAGCTTGGGCATAGTTTGGGCTGGAACCTCATACCTCATGCTGGAACCTCCAACAGTGCAAGCTAGTGGGAGAATTGGGAAACCAGGATTCAGGGGAACCAGGTATGGTGGCATAGGTGGCTGTTACAACAAATTACAATGCTCAAAGGGTTATGGCCATCTCAACTTGATCTGGGCTGGCCTAGATTCCCTTTCAGGAGTGGGTGGAGGGTTTGTAACAGTGAGAGGAGAGGCTGACTGAGGGATGTTGCATGGAAGTTAAGGGAGTAGTAGAACTCACTATCAGGTGGGAAATTCAGTTGGTTCAAAAGAAGATTCTGTCCTTTATCAAGGAATACAAATGGGAGAAGGGCGTGGCAAGTCAAGGTCATAGCTAAGAGGTCAGAGGGTTACAGTAGGATTTCAGACCTAGTACAGGCATGAATTCCCAGTGGGCAAGCAGCTGGTATAAGGTCTGTCTTGGCTGAGACTGAATCAGTAACTGAGTGGAACTGAATTTTCTGATTGAAGGAATTAATACCTGTAGGAGAAGAGAGATGGGGAAGGGAGTGATTGGTATAGTACTGCGGTAAGAAAGGTTGACTAGCTGTCTTTTGACTGGACTGAGGGGGTTCTTGAGATATTGGACCTGGATTTTAAAACTAGGGCAGTCCTGGGCAAACCAGGGTGTGTTAGTCACCCTATGAAGAAATGTATTTGATAGTTTTGGTCATATGCCTGCTCAAATGTTGCTCAAGGTTAAATAAGAAAAACAAATAAACAAAAACTCTTTATGTTTATATAAAATGTGAAATGCAGAATTGGTAGTAATCTTGCTGAGAAAGAAATATTCATTTCTTACTGATACATACTCAATTACAGAATCTTAAAATTTCTGAGTTTAGAAGAAAGTTAGATATTGTTTGACGTCTCATTGCATGAATAATAAAACTAAGAGTAAGGGAGATTCAATAAATAACTTAAGTTTGATTAGTTAATTAAAGGCATACATTTTCTGAGTCCAAATTCTTTGCTTGCCCTCACTGATTTTTTTTTTTTTTTTAGTGTCACCTAAAGATTCTTTCTTTTCCCTCTTGTCAAGAGCCATACTATGCATAGGCTCTTTTTTTTTTTTCAGTTAGATTCAGTTGGCCTTCTTCAGAAGGTTAAACTATAATCTACTATTTTACTATTGAAATGCTTCTGTGACAATTATCGCTAATAGCATTACTACCATTACCAACATTACTATAGTAGGAGGGGTATATCAGACAATGTTGTTTCAACCCTATTTCTTAGGTGGGTTGAAATGCAGAACACCATGAATTCAAGGAGTCTAGCAGTACTTCTTGGCTACTAGATATCTCTTTGTGTGAATCTCAGTAAATCTCTGAGACAGATACTTATCTCTGCAGTCAGTCAATTTACTCTTTCCTACATATTGTCATTTTGGTTACTGGCTGGGCTATTAGTCAGACTCAGGCCATGCATCCCTGCAGTAGGAAAAGAAATAAAATATTGCACAGTGACAAAAGCTTCGACACCAAAAACTGTTAACAAGAAAATTCTATACCTGCAGAGTGAGTAAAAATGACAAATAACTCTTTAAGCTTCAAAGTTTAAAGGAACAGATCGATTTCAACTAGAGGGTCAGCTTGTCATCTTTCATTCTGTATATTGTCGGGTCCATGATGTGTACCATGACCAGAGTAGCACCTTGGGGACCGTCTGCTGTGGAGAGTCACAAATAGAAGGATGTTTTGAAAAAGTCCACGGATAAGATGTGTTCATGCTTTAATGGTGCTTCTGGTGAGTAATGGAGATAAAATGATTCAGATTCTTTACTTCTTCAAATTTATTCTAGAAGACTATCCTTGAAATAGCTCCTTGGCATTTCACCTGGACCCCTTCAAAATTGGATTGAGAATAAATTTGATATGGATTAATAGTCAAAAAATAAATTGATATTCAAATTCAAATTCAAATTACCAAATGACAGCTTAAATAATTAAGTATTATCATTGTTACCAATGATTTTGTTTTTTGTTTACATGACATCATAGATTTAATTTGGTTGAAGGGGTTGCCTTCTTTGCCCAACACCATGCCTTGACTATTTTGGAATTGAGTAGATATTATTTTTGTGGAAAAAATCTTTCATTGTTCCCAGGAGAGCTATGGATTTTTGGAGTGGTTTAGAAAGAAAATGGTTGTTACCAGGGGCCAGAAACTATGTAACTGGAACTAAAAATACATTCTCACACACTAGAGTCAAGTCACAGAAAGGGAAATTGATATTTTAAAATTAAATAGTTTATTTCTTGATTTCTAGGGAATATTTTTCTCAGCCACCACCGACGCTTACCTTACCATAGCATATCTTCAGGTAGTTCGAAAATATCCCTTGATGAATAATATATAATCTCTCCTGGGGAGTTTTCTCTTTTTTAATTTGGATAATGTCACCTCTATCATGCCCTTACATAAGCATGGAGTTTAATGTTATATAAGTGGTAATAACCAAGAGTTTCAGGCTTCAGTAAATACAAGGCTTATTAAATACAAACTAAGTGAAGTTCATTGTTTTTGCTACTTAATAAATGTTTAGCCTAAAAATAGTTGCCTTTTCTTCTGATAGAAGAGACTTTGCATGTACTTGTTGAAGACAATTAAAAATTAGCTTCATGAAAAAATAAAATTTACATGGTTAATAAACTCATATTGGGAACTGGGAGATTGCTTTCTCAGACAGAGTAAGAGTTTTTCTCTATAATGTATTGTTTTCAATAAAGAATCAGCCCCTACATTAACTGTTCTAATATTCATTACGAAGGAAAACATAATAAAACATCTCCTGTCAGATTAAGAAGCTCCTGAATCAACCTTCAGAAGACAAAGTGCAGCTTCTGTATAAACAGATTAGATTACATTACGTAGGGCAATGCCAGCAGGCAATCTTAATTATGCATTCTTCTAGCATGTGGGAACATTTCCCTTGGAATATTGTGGGCAAACACTTGAGAGAAAAACCAATAGTGTAATTTTTAGTGTAGTTGCATTGTGTGATGTTTCTTTGCCTTTCTGCTGTGTGGAAGAATGCCTGGTTTTATCATTTTCTCTAATTGGATCCAATCATATTTGATTTCATAATTTTATCATGGATAAATTCCTATCTAATCAGTAAAATACAGAAAGAAAATAAGAAAAACACATCTTATGATTTGGTCATGTGTAAATGAGCAGCACCTTCTTTCTGTGAACACAAAGGAAGTTAAAAATCTTTACATATTTTCTTGCACTGTCACACTGTGTGAGACAGACAGGTCAAACCCACCTACTAGTTTCAGTTTTCCCATGTGTAAAAATGGAAAAATTGTAGTTAACACTACTTTTAGAAGGCTACTGCAAAAAAAAAAATCAAAAAATTGCCTAGCATAATATAAAATATTATAGCCATATTTTATGCACAAAAAGATTCCTGAAAGTTTTCACTGTAAATCTAGATTATGTGAATAGAAAATTAAATTCACTAAGGGAACTGGTTATTTGAAACTTCATTGATTAATCTCCCTATAAAACATATTTTCATGTGTCATGCTTGCTTAAAGCATTGCAGAGACCATCAATAAAGGAAGCCACTGTATTCATAATAGAATTAATGAGAGTATATAGCTTCCGTATTTTACTGTTCAAGTTGTTTTGCATCTTAGATGAACACAGTTCTCCAACTAAACACGAGGCTGGAGGTTGGGAGGAGACTTGCCCCTTGGGCTAGTAAGTTGCCAGTTCTTTCAAGTCCAAGCTCTACCATCCAAATTGATTATTTTGAGTGTTGATTTAGCCTTAGCAGAAACATGTCTTGTCATTTCCTGCAGGATAGCTCAACTACCCTGACTCATAGAGAACTTACCAGAATACATTGTGTTATGTTATGCCCTGTAGAATTCCAGAATATTGTAGTACCTATAATCCACGTACACTTTAATCACCAGGCTGTAAAAAAAAAATTTTTAGACTATGATTACATAAACATGCTATTTATCCCCAACCAAAACAAAACAAAACAATGTGATATATATGTGGGCAAGGGAGAAGGGAATCAACCTTTGTTCAGTACTGACTATTGTACCTAAAACTATGGTGGATTTTTTCCATACACTAACTCATATAAGTGAACAGAATATGGTATTGGTATTTCATGGAACTTACAAGGAATTGATTTGATTCAAATCTCATGAGAGGCAGAATTATTGTTGTTAAAGATGATATTTAATTAAATCACAATTTTGGGCTGGATCATTTAAGCTGGCAATCTAGCTCCAAAGGAGAGACATCTTAGGTTCACTCGCATGGCAAGCACAGAAGAAGACATTAGCAGATGTGGTGGACAGAAATTAAGATGGTTCCCATGACCTTTGCCTCTGATATTGGTCCCACTATTGTAATATCTTATGTGGAAAGATGTAGTTTACCAGAGTGAGCCTAATTTAATCATGAGTCCTTGAAAAGCAGGATTTTCTCCGGCTGGTGGCAGAAGGGGATATCAGAGAGATGTGAAGTGTAAGAAGGATTCAATATGTCATTGCTGTCTTCTTTTTTTTTTTAATTTCAGAGTATTATGAGGGTACAAACATTATGGTTACACTTTATGTCTTTGCCTCACCCAAGCAAGGGTTAGAGGCATGCCCTTCCCCCCTACAATGCTCCCCATGTCCTTTAGTTGCAGGTTTACCCCCCCAAATCCCCTTAATTCCTGGAGAGTATTACTGCCATGTGAGCATCCTCGTGTTCATCAGTTAGTACCAATTTGATGGCGAGTATAAGTGAAGCCCATTCTTCTGATCTTGTGGTACCTCACTTTGGAGAATGGGCTTAAGTTTAATCCAGGAAAATAGAAGAGGTGCTAGATCACTGTCGTTTCTTATGATTGAGTAATATTTCATTATATACATACACCAAATTTTAATAACCCATTCATGAATTGACGGGCACTTGGGTTGTTTCCACATCCTGGCGATAGTGAATTGTGCTGCCATTGTTGTCCTCGAAGATGGAGGGTGCCACATGCAAGGACCAGAGAGCAACCTCTAGGAGCTGAGCATGATCATCAACTGACAGCCAGCAAGGAAATGGAACTTCCAATCTGTGGCCACCATGGAATCAGATTCTTTTAGCCACCCAAACAAGTGGATTCTCCTCTCAAATCTCCATATAAGAGACAGGCACATCAATACCTTGATTTCAGCCTTGTGAGATCCTAAGCAGAGAACCCAGCTGAGCCACCTGGACTTCTGATCTATAATATTGTGAGCTAATAAATAGATGCGGTGTTAAGGTGCTAAATTTGTGATAATTTGTTACACAGCATAAAATACAATGCGGTGGATACAATTCTTATGGAGAGTGATGCTGTGTTGAACAAAGTACTTGACAGAAAATCCAGACTTGAACAAAATGTTGGAAAGTCATCTTATTTCAGCTTTATGTTTCCTAGAAAAAAAACAACTCTTGGAATTTCCAGTCTGAACTGAATGGAGATTGCTGAAAGTTTCAAGTCATTGCTTCGGTAATGGTTTAGCAGGACTGACTTTTCATTCTTGGTCATGAAATATACATGCGGAAGAATGAAAAATCTGGATAGTCTTGTTAGTCCAACTCTTCTAATTTTCCTTTAGAGACTGACACACACTTTTCAGTCTATTTCTTTGCTTGTATGGGATGATAGCAGTAGCTCTTGTAAATTTCATGTCTTTAAATTGCTAAAATTCCAAAAAAAAGAAAAAAAAAGGCTCAAAATCAAAAATAATTCCAGGCAATAAAAATATTACCAGTAACTAACTAATTCTGAATTTTGTAGCCAAAGTCCAACATGGTACTAGAAGCACATGGGGCTAATTTTGAAGAGAATTCTACCAAAAGCAAGGAATTCTTCCTCTGAAATGATCACACAAATCTATCTGAAATGTTCTCCTAGATAGGGTTTCTGCATAAAAATTGCAGAGAAAAGTAAAATGTCTTTTTCAGTTAGTTTAGTAGTCTCATGTATGAAACACACTTTTGCATCACTTTTGAGATATAATCAATTTGAGGGCATCAGAAATAGCTTCTAACCAACAATTTTATACTCCAACATTTTCAACATGTAATGTCTAAAATGTAACCAAGATAATATGATGATTGCTTTCTGAAATGCTAATGCTATTTTCTCTGTAAAAAGCATTCTTTATGGGCAGATAATCTGTGACAAGCTTGACTTTCTTAGGTAATTTCTCAAAGTGACAACCCTGCCATATCTAAGTTTTTTTCTATTAAAATCAATTTATATGACTGGAATCAGCCTCCATATTTAGGTATTCTCATATCAAATAAGATGTTCTAACATTAATGAAGGATATTTTATTTATTTTAATTTTATTTAACTTTTAAATAGGCAATACATTCACATTAAAATTTAAAAGTCACAAAAGAATATTCATGAAAAATTCTCCCTTCAGCCCCATCTTCCAGCCACCTAACTTTATTTTCTGGAAACAACCATGTGACTTGTTCCTTGGTTATCCTTCCCACAATAGTCTATGCTACATACACAAAAATATCTATAGATAGGTAGATACATTATATTCTGGGGACCCTCTGATAAGCTGTATAGAATGTCTCAGAGTTGACTGCTTTCCCATGTGGTGGTAACTTCCTCATGCTTCCAGTATTGCACAGCTTTAAGAATGGCCAAGCAGTTTCTGCAGGTCTACCAGGCAATAGCAGAAGGGAAGCCCTAGAGCAGGAAGGTGGTAGGTGGTAGGGGGTGGTATAGCTGAGGACAGGTACTGTGTCTACACCTGGATGAGGTGGTTGGTGAGCAACAGCTGCAGTTAAAAAAAAAAAAAAAATTGAGCCCAAGGAGGATGAGGAACAGCACAAGAGACACCCAATACACAGACCATTTTGCTATGAGTATGCAAAGCCCCATGAAAGTTAAAGAGGAGGCAGGAAAAAGCTGTTGATACTGAAATTCTAGCATAGATTCAAATTTTCATAAATTCCTATGATTTTAGAAAGAGACTCATCTTGAGAATTTTCACTCTGTGGACTGACTTTTCTAAGTAGTTGTTACTAGGATCTGTTTTTCATGGTGGTAAAATATGCATAGCATAAAATTTACCATTTAAATCATTTTTATGTGTACACGTTCTGTGGCATTAAGTACATTCACATTGTTATGCAACCTCGTAGGCTTTTGTAGAAGAAAAGCATGGTAGAAATTTTCAAATTTTTCTCATGTTGAAAGTTGTTTTATATCTTATTTTTTCACTTAGATCCTGATGTATCAAATAATGCATGACTTTGAAGTCTTTTTGTAAGTTTGCCTTCTGCTGATCCCTTGTCATGAAAACCACTAAAAGATAGTATTATGTCTGGAATTCTAGAACTCTAGAAATGGCTGAAAAATGCCAGGAAGAAAACTAATTTAAAATGTTCATTATTTTACTTATTGTTTTGAGAGGTGTCAATTTTTCAAGTATCTGGACATGCATAATTGGTACTGTTGATAACTTGAACACTACCTAATTGGGCTAAGATCTTTCTCCTAAGCAAGAAGAATGACTGGTTGATCCACAGTAAGAGTTGGCTTTGGATGGCTCTTTCCAGAGTACCGCTCCAACTTCAGATCAGACTGATGACAAATTAATGACAATTAATAGAGATGGGAATGTGTCTTTTGATGATAATAATCCTTAGACAAATATATATCTTTCTACCTTTTAATGAACTTGTGCTCTGGTTGGTGAGGATATTATTATTTTTTCTCCTTTAAATTCACTATTCCTTAAAACATGCTTTGGAAAAATACCTAGTTTCTGATAATCAGCTATTTCTAATGGCATGAATACTAAATTCTGGAATACTAAATTCTAGGACTATAAAGCATGTTCCTCTCAAGAAGCACTTGAGCCTTCCTTTTTTTGGTATAGATGGAAACTCTTCTGTAATGGTGCCACATTGCATATTTGCAAACTCATGTTTCAGCAACATCACATCTGTGATTTTTGGTAGACACACACACACACACACACACACTTTTTCTCTCTCTTTCTCAAACCACAAAAACCAGTGACCTTTAGGTTAAGGTTTCTAAAGCATCTTGTCTCAGGAATTTTATATGTGAAAAAATTTAATTTATATGTGACAAAATCACATGTTCAGGTTAATAGTCTAATCTCCTAAGATCTCTGGGGCAAATGACTTTCTACTGTGTTTTGGGAACATGAGGACTCTTTTAAAGCATCTGTGCCAGGCATTTTTGAATTTACTATTGGAACATAAGCATAATTGTTCGATGGCATGTCTGAATTAATCTGAGGATGTTACTGTGTCTGAGGTTTCCTATGTTTTATCAAAAGGCAAGTGAAATATGATTCACATTGTGACAAATATTAGCAGCTTTCAAGTTATGTCCTGTTTGGTTAAAATCTTTATTTTGGCCATTGAAATATCAATTAATTCAATCAAGAAATTATCAATTAATTCAGTCAAGAAAAATTATTAGAAGACTTTATCATAACTTTTATATACAATGCTTAAGGCAATGTTTTTTAACTTTGACACTACTGACATTTTGGGTCAGATACTTCTTTATTGCAGGAGCTATAGGATGTTTAGCAGGATTCTTGTGTCTACCCTCCGGATGTCAAGAGCCCTCTCCCCAACGTGTGACAACAAAAATGACCTCTAGATATTGCCACATTCCCTCTGGGAGGCAAAACACACACATTTTAGAACCACTGGCTTAAGGGACTGTATATTAAGAAATATTGATCTAAGGCATTGTTTCCAGAGCTGGTCTCAATTCCAGCTAAAAAATAGAGGATATATGGTAGGAACGAAGGGTTGTGCTATTGTTAAAATATGGAGATAAGTTTATACCATTTACCAAATAGGTGCTTTACTGAGTCCTCCAACTTCTTCTCTGCCCTGACTGTTTCCCAGAACCCATATCTCCCAACTATGCAGAAACTTGAGGACTAAGTCTGATATAGCAAAGGGCCTCCAGGATCTCTTAAATAATCTGTTATTAAATGTTATCATCTTGTTATCTCTTAATTTTATTTATATTTATTTTATTATTACCTCTTCATATAACTTAGAAGAAACTGTACTCCTTGCACCTCTCTATTCACCGTTGAGTCCTTGAGCAAAAAGTCAGATTACTTTTCTCTTTTAGTTTGTTGTTTTGATGGGCAAATAGTGAGGTGTTTCCCTGTTCTGTACATGGTCCCTTTTCTAAAATGACTGAGCACTCTTTACCACTGAACACATGTTAAAACATATCTGGCTTGAGTTTAATTTTCAGAAGGGCTTGTTTTGAGAATCAATGGAAAAATACTCAGAGAAAAATTGCTATGCAAACTTACAATGTAAAAATAGCTCCAGCTGAGATGATAACAAAAGCTTTGACAAATTGCACAGAATAGAGTCAATGACAGGCAGCGCTTGGAATGGGTCTGTGTGGTGCTTAAGTCATTTATTGACAGACTACTTATGCTCATGACAAACTGTTCAGATTTAGAGACATTGACAAACGTATTCCATAGTATCATCGATCCCAGCCTACATTCTTATCTGCAGGGTTATTGAACATTTGAATATTTTCTTGTGGTTTCCCTGAATTTCAGAGAATTCTGTTCTGTTTGAATCTAAAAATAATCCATTTCTGCTTATGCCTTTCATTACGAATTACTGATAAATTTTCTGAAACTCCTGAAATTAAAATTTCCCCTTAAAATATGTGAAAAATATTTTATATTATCTTGAGTTAGAATTTTAAATAACTATTGTTTCCTGATTATAAAAAGGATGGACTATTTATCCAGAAAATTATAACATTTGAAAAAAAGAAATGCCCTTTCATCCAACAATCCAGAGATAAAAATTTTAATTTTTTATACTTTTGTAGATTTTATATACAGATAGAATTTTTGTTAAAAGCAAAATGGTGGTATACTACAAATATTCTTTTTCTGTTTAATATAATGTGGACATAAAATAGTTTTGCATGATTCACTTGTAGTAGTACAGTATTTGCTTTTTTTTATTTTTTTATTTTAGCATATTAGGGGAGTACAAATGTTTAGGTAACATATATTGCTTTTGCCCCACCCAAGTCAGAGCTTCAAGCATGTCCATCCCCCAGACGGTGTGCACCGCACCCATTAGGTGTGAATATACCTATCCCCTCCTCCCCTCTCCCATCTGCCTGATACCTGATGAATGAGCCTTATTGATACATAATTATATTGATTTTGTTATATTTTATATTTGACATTGCAATTACAATTACCCTGCATACATTTTTACATATTTTTCCTATTATTTCTTTTACATAATTTCCTCTAAGTGGACATACGAAGTTATTAATAAAAGATTATGCACATTTTGATATTTGGTGTATGTTGCCAAACTGTTCTCCAGAAAGATCTGCCCAATTTGCATTCTAACAGGGTCTGAGTGTGCCTATTCCTCACTAGACATATATTTTGAAATAGGATTTCAATTCATTAAGATGGATAAGAAAATTTTGAAGTCTCAAATTGATTTGGTTCAACTGTGGAAGTTTGTGATTGTGTTTTCTTAAGCAATGATCATAAAATTCAATGTTTTCCCAGGTGAAATGCATTTAATCCATAAAAGAAAGTTGTCAGAGAGTCAGGGAGAGATGAGAAAGTGAATCATATGCCTGGTTATTAAGAAATCGGACTGTATCAATTTGCCTTATGAGAATAGTGTCAAAGTTATAACTGAACTGACTTTAGTTAAGTTTCTCCCTTAGAAATTCTGATAAAGAGCAGTGATTGTGTTTAATGTATTGCATTATTTTTATCATATTCAGTGACAAAGAAAATTCTTAGCCTCACTTTGTCATGTTTCTTCTGATGGAGTTATTTTTGAATCCTTTTTCTCCATTTACTTTTTAGAAGCCAGAGCCCAAGTGAAGCACAGTTTGGTTCTGAGTTTGATGTGAAATGGTTTCCAGAAACTGAGCTGATAGCTGTCATTTAAAATATGGAGACTCCAGCCTGGCATCTGAACCTCTTCCCTGGTGGAGTGAGATTCAGCCTAGGGCTGAATCTGGGCCAAATGACACACTGGATTTGAACTTTCTTCTGTCCTAGGCAGCTCCTATGAGTAAATTGTGGCAAAAGACAGATCGATACCCGTAGCTATTTCCTCCTGAGAGAGTCTGTCCCTTGTGACCCCCTCTTCTGCTCCTTTCCCTGACTCTCCTGCAAAGTCCAAAGGATAAGGACAATTTGCTTTTAGAGCTAGCCTTATGAGTGAACTTCCTGTAACATTTACAGGAGGGTGGTAATAGAATAAGAAACCAAAATCAATTGCACACCTATGATATTCTAGCACCATATGAAATTTCTCCTTTCATCCTTATGACTACAATATGAATTAATATATTAATCAGGGTTCTTCAGAAAACAGAACCAATAGGATCTGTGTGTGTGTGCACATATGTGTGTGCATATCTGTATATATAAAGAGAGAGAGAGAAAGAGAGAGGGAGGGAGAGCGAGAGAGAGATAGATTTTATTTTTTTGGAAACAACACAAATATTTATTGAGAGATGAATGGATAAAGAAAATGTGATATGCATGTATACACGCATACACACAGTGGAATATTATTCAGCCTTAAAAAAGAAGAGAATCTTACTATTTGTGAAAACATGTATGGACTTGAAAGAAATTTTGGTATGTGGAATAAGTCACCAAGAGAAAAACAAATACTGTGTGATTTCTTTTATATGAGGCATCTAAAATACTCAAAGTTATAGAAGTAGAGAAGAAAATTATAGCTACAATGGGATGCAGGAAGTGGAATATGAGGAGTTGTT
This sequence comes from Avahi laniger, assembly GCA_963575035.1. Lineage (NCBI taxonomy): Eukaryota > Metazoa > Chordata > Mammalia > Primates > Indriidae > Avahi > Avahi laniger. The sequence goes on from CAUYSK010081756.1 coordinate 30,810, forward strand.
ATTCAATATGTATAAAGTTACAGTTATATTAGATAAGTATGTTCCATAGATCTGCTACACAACATAATGTCTATAGTTTACAATAAAGTATTGCATACTTAAAAATTTATTAAGAAAGAGAATCTTGTATTAAGTGTTTTCTACCACAAAACTAGAAGTCAAAAATTAAAAAAATAACCAACAAAATAAAAAAGAACAATAAAAAAGTGACATAAGGAAACTTTAGGAGACAAATATATTTATTACCTGAATTGTTATAGTAACATGAGTATATTACATATATCTAAAGTTACCACATTGTATACATTAATTATGTGAAGGTTTTCAAAAAAATTTTTATTCATAATATTACAGAGGTACAGAGTTAACCTATGACATGAAACCACCAGAATTCTGGAAGAAAATGTTGAAAAACTCTTCTAGATATAGGCCTAGGTAAAGAATTTATGAAGAAGACCCCAATGGCAATCACAGCAATAATAAAAATAAATAAATGGGACTTGATTAAATTAAAAAGCTTCTGCCCAGCCAAGGACATAATCAATATAGCCTACAGAATGGGAGAAAATATTCACATGCTATACATCTGATAAAGACATAATAACCAGAATCTACAAAGAACTCAAACAAATCAGCAAGGAAAAATCAAACAATCTCATTAAAAAGTGGGCAAAAGACATGAACAGTTTTTCAAAAGAAGATAGACTAATGGCCAATAAACATATGAAAAATGCTCAATGTCACTAATCATCAGGGAAATGCAAATCAAAACCACAATAAGATATCACTTATCTCTATTGAGAATGGCCTTTATCAAAAGGTCCCAAAACAATAGATGCTGGTGTGGAGGTGGAGAGAAAGGAACACTTATACACTGCTGATGGGACTGCAAACTAGTGCAACCTCTGTGAAAAATAGTATGGAGCTTCCTCAAAGAACTAAAAGTAGACCTACCATTTGATCCAGCAATCCCACTACTAAGTATTTACCCAAAGGAAAAAAGTCATTTTATCCAAAAGACACTTGTACGCGAATATTTATAGCAGCACAATTGACAATCTCAAAGATGTGGAATCAACCCAAGTGTCCACCAACTCATGAGTGGATTAATAAAATGTGGTATATGTATGCTATGGAGTTCTATTTAGCCATGAAAAAATGAATTAATTCCTTTAGTAACAGTCTGGATGGAACTGGAGACCATTCTCCTTAGTGAAGTATCACAAGAGTGGAAAAACAGACACCACATGTACTCACTATTACATTGGAAGTAACTGAACAACACTCATGTGCAGAGACAGAAGTAAAACTCAACAGAAATCATGCAGGTGGGAAGGAGGAGAAGGAGATGGGTGAAATCATACCTAATGGGTACAATGTACACTATGTGGGTGATCAGCACATACATAACTGTCTCAAACCATACATGAGATTGATTTATTTTTAAGGAATTAGCTTATGTGATCTTGGGGTAGTCCACAATCTGTAATGCAGGCCAGCAAAATTTCTATGTTGCAGTCTTAAGGCAGAATTGATTATTCTTCAGAAATCCTTAGTCTTTGTTCTTAAGACCTTCAACTGATTGGATGAGGCCCACCAACACTATGGAGTATAATCTCCTTTACTTAAAGTCAACTAATTGTAAATATTAATCACATCCACAAATAACCCTCAGAGTAACATCTAGACTAGTGTTTGATCAATTGAGTACCATAGTCTAGTCGGGTTGACACATAAAATTAACCGTCATAGATAGGTCTTGGAAGCATAGTCAAAGCAATAGCTCCCTCCTACTACATGGCTTACAATTTACAGGTGAGGAAATTGAGGCTCAGAGAAATTATATAACTTCAATAAGGTCCTGCAACTTGTAATCACTGGAACTCGAAATCCATTTCTGACTGACTTAAAGGTCCACATACATCCACTACACACTCACGCACACACAAACACTCTCACACTAACATCTCTTACATTGTTTAGACCAATCTCTGGATAATTCAAGTCATAGAAGAAGAAAAATAACCAATCCATCTTTCATTATCATTGGCATCTACAGAGGGAGGATATATACTATAGGGTGGGGGAAAATTGAATCAGAAAGAAAGCAGCTGTCACAGATGAAAAACCAAAACCTCAAAATTTTGTTTGGGCCATATTTTAAAAAACATTCCACTGGATTTAGGCAAATGAAAATTGTTCAAAGATCTGTAGTTGAATCCCAGTCCTATATGCACAGAGCTTAAGAGAAAAATCATTAACCATGCCAATTTATTGAGCTATTCCAAAATATATATTTAGAAGCAGTGGTCTACATCCCTCTCAAGTATTTTAGAGCTTTATAAGCTCCATTCTCTACGCCTTACTTCTTTTCAAGGCAATGAGAATATTTTGTTTTTCATTGGCTACATTTTAGGAAATTGGATGGTTTGGTAATTTCAATATTAGGTTCAATTAATTTTCATTCTGTATGTATTGAAGATCTGGTGTGTTCCTTCATGCCACTCAGAAATATAAAACGGAAAATTCAAAAACAAGATCAAAATAGCATTACTTAATTAGAATATAATCATTCAACTCATAACTCATCCTGTTTTGGCTCAGAGTTAGAAGGCAACATTGTTATTTCAGAAAAAAAGAAGCTTGATTGTAGAGATAACAATTTTCTTTAAAATTTCCACATTCATCTTCTTTTCTTTGACTGATCTTACAGAGATAGCTTTTAGAGAAAGCTGGAAAATGCCGTGAACTATTGACTCAAGGAAAATGCTAATCTTATAATGAAAAACACTATAGCTATTTTCAGATTTGAGCTCTTCCTCTGATTATTATATGGGGGAAGAGATTAAAATCTAACATCTGACATAGGAGACTTTTGATTGGTTTGGGAATTTTTTTTTAAATTAACTAATTTGGGAATGAACAATGATTTACATTAATGTGGATTCTCTGGATTTTGATATCACCTCTACCTCCATCTCCTATCACGAATGCTTAAACGAGAATCAGACACACACAGTATCATTGGAAATAAAGAAACTTTTGAAAATTCATGCCAATTGACTAAAAATTTCTAATTTTAGAAGAGTAAATACTCCTTATATTCATTTTAAAGGGGAAGAACAGTATGCAGGAGAGTTTTTTGGATGGCTTTGAACTGACCCAGTTCTCTCCATTTTCTCACTTATTGTTCTTAATAACTGTACAATGTGTTGGGAATGTAACATCCTGAGAATGAAATGGCCCAGGGTGTTCTGTTCCAGTCCCCCACTAAAAACAGGACATCTTTCAAGCTTTAACCCACTGAATCATGTTACCTTGGGGTATAAAACCCAGGGCAAGTTGCTTTTCAGGGTCCCTTAGCTGCAGTGCAAGTGGAACATGCACAGTTAAGACACCATCTGCCCCAAGCAGCTTTCCTACGCCTTGGGAGGGACTGACAAAAAATGAATCCTAGGCTTCTGTTGTCCTTTGCTGCCTCTCTGTAAAATCTGCTTGGTGTAGCTTGTTGCATATGAGTGTGTTCCATCTCACTGGACTTAGAGAAGATGGTAACTAGCACACAGTGAATCTCCTTCACATAGAAAAAGGATATTTTCCATTTTTCCTCTAGATCTGTCCAAAGTTATGTCCAAAAGATACTAAATAATCCACAAATTGTAATACCTTTAGGAAGCGAAAGGCCCCATGTGCCATGTGGTATTTCAGTTCTGGCAAAAAACTAGTAAAACATTCCATAAGAATATTCATAAGAACCAAGGACTTGTCAGCCCATATTTTTATGTTCTCTGACACAGCTCTTCTTGTCCCTCTCCACTATCCCTAAAATGAAGGAAATCAGCTGTGTACTTTGTATAGCATCACATAGATCATAAACATTCAGAAGCACAGACAGAGCCATACGCAGAACCTGATCCTTTAGTACAGGGAACAGCAAACAGGCTGGTAGAAAATTTCAAATGGAAAACCTAAGGAGTTTTTGAAAATGAAAATACATTTTTGAGACTTAATCTTGTGCTGGGAAGCTTCATCTCTGGGTGTGCTCTGGGGAGCAGTCTATGAAGGGCTGGTTAGAGCTTTGCCAGTATTCTCCAGGCACTAGAGGATGTTTTGAAGTAAAAAAAAAAAATCTTCAGGGAACTACTTGGAAGTACTTCTAATTTCATTCCAGTACCTCCTCTCTGCTAGACATTCCCGAGTGCTATGTAAGAACCCAACTATACCTCCAACTCCTTCAAGATTCATCATGGTGACCCAATTTCCAAAATTTTCCTTTTTGTCTGTAGTCTATAAATATCTATTAGGGATGTGCTAGATGAAGCACTGTGCTGAGAAGTTAATGTATGTTATGATGGGACAAATAACCATGGCTTAATTTGAAATGGTATCAGGCTGCATATTTGCAAATTTGCCTTAACCCTGTATCTTCACTTTAGAGTTCTCTCTCTCTCTCTCTTTCTTGTGTTCCACCGTGAAGCACCCCATCAGGATAAAAATGCAGTTATGTAAATGAAAGCATTTTGGAATCTTAAGAGCAGTATACAAGTGTTATATATTACAGCAAAAGGATATATATTACATAATTTCGTCATTTGAATTTTGTCATTTGAACACATTATTGTAACTCTCTTTCTCTGTGTATGTATGTATACATAGATATACATATATACATAAATATATATACACATAGTCCCCAACTTAATGATGGTTGGGCTTATAATTTTTCTTTCTTTTTTAAATTTCAGAATATTATAGGGGTACACACATTTTGCTTACATAATTTGCTTCTGTACAGTTTGAGTTAGAGTTATAGGTGTGCCTTTCACCCAGATAGTGCGCATTGCACTCATTAGGTGTGAATTTACCCATCCCCTCCCACCTGCTTGATTTCCACTGAGTTTTACTTCCACATATGCACATAAGTGTTGATCGATTAGTTCCAATTTAGTATTGAGTACATATGGTGTTTGTTTCTCCATTCTTGCGATACTTCACTTAGACGAATGGTCTCCAGTTCCATCCAGGTTGTTACAAAAGATAATAGACCACCATGTTTTATGGCTGAGTAGTAATCCATGGTATACATACACCACATTTATAAAATGTGGTATAAGTTTACAATTTTTCAAATTTACAGTAAGGTGAAATGGTACCACTCAGTAGAAAGTGTACTTTGAGTACCCAGAAAACCATTCTGTTTTTCACTTTCAGTACATTTTTCAATAAATTACATGAGATATTCAACACTTTATTACAAAATAGGCTTTGTGTTAGATAAGTTTTTGCCCAATTGTAGGCTAATGTAAGTATTCTGAGCATGTTTATGGTAGGCGATGCTAAGCTCTGATGTTTGATAGGTTAAGTGTATTAAAATGCATTCTCAACTTACAATATTTTCAATCTAATAATGAGTTTATCTTAATGTAACCCCATCATGAGTTGAGGAACATCTGTAAGTATGTATGTATGTATCTACATGTATATATCACGATTTTGCCTCAGTTTCTTCCAGTGACTTCTCATTTTGCTCAGAATAAAATCCAAAATCCTTACCATGGCTTCCAAGGCTTTACAGGACTGTGTCCTGATACTTAGGTGACCTTATCTCCTTCTTCTCTTCCTTTCATTCACTCTGCTCCAGCCACAGTGGCCTCCTTGCTCTTTCTCAAACAGCTGAGTGTTCCCCACTGCAGACTCTTAGCTTTCACTGTTCCCTCTTCCTAGTATATTCTTGCCCTAGATTTCTGTGAGCCTTGCTCCCTTACTTCTTTAAGGTCCCTGCTTGAATGGCATTGTATCAAAAATCCTCTGCTCTTCCTATCAAAAACATAGCCTTTTCTTTCCAATCCTGTATTCTCTTTGCATTGACCTTGATTCTTTTTCTCAGAGCTTTTTAACAATTGATGCACTATTCATTTATTTGTTTATTTTTTGTTCTTCTCTCCCATTAGAATGAAGCTCTAGGGAGTTTTTGTCTCCTGGAAAATCCCCACCACCTAGAATCGTGACTGACACATAATAGGTCGTCAGCTAATATTTGTTGAGTGAATGAAGGAGTATTAGTACAGTTAGGCCTTTGTGAAACTACTTATCTCCTCTTTGTTTACTGAACTGATGATCTATGTCTTTGTAAAGGGTTTTGTGCAACTATGAAATATTTGAGCCTTGCTACAACCAACCAACCAACCAACCAGCCAATAAACAAGAAGTAAACAATAGATGTATAACTAATAGGTTTAATAAACAAAACCAAATGAAAACAGTCAGTACTGGTCACATTAAAAGCTCTCAGACTCACAAAAACACCTTAGAAGATAATATGTTTTTAAGGATGAATATTTAGATGATATTAGCTATGAGTGTGGCTTTAGCTAAAGCAAATATATAACTGAATTTTGCTTTGTAATGGTCCTGTCAGCCTTATGCCTGTAGAATATCCCATCTCCTTCATCCGTGCTGACTCATGTGAGCACCAGGCCTGCTGCTTCCTCTGTCTACACTCAGCTAAGTCACTTCACTTTCCACAATTTCAGCATTTCCACCTTTGAGATCACGAGTTCAAGCTTAATGACCTCTAAGGTTGCATCTTGGACTAATGAGCCTTTACAGCACTTCCTACCGTTGAATTTGATGAGTTAATTTTGTAGTGACTTTTTTTCATGTAAAGTACATAGAGATTGCTGTAATATCTATGAGTCAAGGGACCATGCTTATTTTCTTTATTGCTATAGCCCCAACATTTAGTACCTGACACAAAATAGATTCTTAATGAAAATCTGTCAATTGAATAAATGCTCTCATGAATGAAATAAGTGAATGAAAATTATTCTAAAAGGGGTGTCCACAAATGTGTCAGGTTTACTTTTTAGTAAGTTGCAGGAAGAGGTTATCATCTGCTGGTGAAATGTGCTAACCTTATTTTATTTTTTAAACTTAGGCCTTGAGATGTCACTGTATCAGTTGACTCATTTTAGTAATTTTCTGTTTTGTTCTCCTTAATATAATTTGAAACGTTGCCTTTAATATTTTAATTTCAATGCTATCTTAACAGTTACAGGGCCTAACTCACTTAAATCCATGCTCAGCACAGGTAGAAAGCCAATGTTTTTATTTCCAAAGACATACTTCAAAACCTGGTGACATGAAAACAGTGCTGCCTGATTGGATTTTCCCCTAACAAATGGAGACCATAAAAAGGACTTATGTCCAATATCAATTATTCATACTCCAACAACTCGTGCATTTACAAGTTACAACTTGCCTCTTCGCCAAAAGTAAAATGCAGCTTTCCCCTGAACAGAATGCAGGTTGCTGTCAGGTAAAAATATATTCTGACTTTAGCAATGGATATTTGCACCCATCCCTATGAGACAGTGACACGTGGTCATTACTTGGGTGAAACATAGCTGTCAAAGCAAAACTGCAGTGAGAGAGGCCAAAGCACTATCTGAGATGTTCTTGCTATTTAACCACCAGTCTCTGAAGTTTGAAGAAGAGAATGGAGGTAGAACATTTCTTAATACCGCCTTGTTCCTCAGATCAGCATGGTCAACTGAGCAATTTGTTGCTAATGGCATACGTTAGGGTCATTAAATATCTGAAATGTTTCAAAAGTAATGATACCTTATGTAATTATAGATTTTTATCTTTTGCATTGACTCTGAGGTACCCGAGGAAGCAAAATCTTGAGAAAAATGCTGGCCTCTTTGACATTTGCAGCAGGACAATTCCTTGTTTTACACATTGTTTTTGTGGTGCCACAAATATCAGTAGCATCTCCCTAGGTGCTGTGTCACCTGGAATGCTGACACTGTGATACCATCCTGCATCGCGAATCATGCACGTTAGGAAAGACATGGGAAAGAGGTAGGAGGGGAGGGAGCCAGCTTCTTGTGATTATCACTTTGAATTTAAGAACTTTAGGCTTAAATCCAACTTTGCCTTTATTAGAGCACTTGTGCAACTACATCCTTTTTGAGTTTATAGTTCTCTAAAACACATTTAGAAATTAATTCAACATATACTTTTTATTGAGTGTCTATACTGGGTGCTGGGTATGGAGTTGTGCATGAAACAGACATGCCCTTGCCCTCAGGGAGTTTACAGTCTAGTGGAGAAAGAGCACAAAACAGAAACAAGTCAACAAACATATATTTCATTAGATCTTGGGATAAGTGCTATGAAGGCAGCGCACAGGAAGTACTGACACTGCATAATGAATGACAAGGGGTTGTTGGAGACCTGCTCGGATTGGGTTGTCAGGGAAGCCTTATCTTACTGTTTGGTATTTAAAATGAGACCTGAAGAATGAAAAAGAACCAGCTATGTTCTAGACAGGGATGAGCATATGCAAAGGCCCTGAGTTTGGAACGAGTGTGCCAATGACAACTTGAACCAACAGAGGTGTAGAGAAGTGGCATAATGCAATAGAGCGGTGGATGACAGCAAGGATGCTGTGCTTTCCCTGGTCCCGTCTGCCGCTACTCACCACGTGACCTTGGAGAAGGTACTTCACCTCTCTACAGATCAGTTTTCTTGCCTATTAAAGGCAGATAATATTATAATTGAATGAGGTAATATTTGTGAAGAGCTTTAAATAGTGCTTGGTACACATGAAGTGCCATGTGTGTTAAATAAAAAGTAGTAGAAAGAAGAGCCATATGACTTGAGTCTCTGTCTGAAGGCTGCCACCAACAAGCTGTCTCATTAGCAGTGGCTTTGAACAAATCTCTCATCTCTTCTGTGTCTGTTTCTTCACCTAAGAAATACAGGTGATATATAAAAATATTTCTATGGTGCCTTACTGCTCTAAGAGTCTATGAGCTTCTTTTTATTGGTTTGATCATTCTTGAAAGCTGCCATGTATGTAGTCATATCTCTCACAGGATCACAGAGGTAGACATGATCTTAGAGATCATTTAGTCCAACATCCTCATTTTGTTACTAAGAAAAGAATGGCCTTTTGCAGAATTCTTCACTGTCGGAAATCTGGCTAAGTGGTGGAGTTGAGACTAGAACCTAGGTCGCCTGCCTGCTTTCTCAAATAAATATGTAGTGTGAACTCAGAGCAGTTGAGAAGAGACACTAGTCTATTTTAATGCATTAATTGACTTGCATTTTTTTTTTAACGAATGAAAATGTCTCAATCAGAGCCCTGGCGAGAAATAGATGGCCACTCAAACGGAGTAATTTGAAGAGAGTTTGTGAACATGTGGGTAAAGTGGAGGAAAACTGCAGGGGGTAGTACAGTACCCTAGGACTAGTATCAGTGGGAAAGGTTAAGCAGCCCCAGGTCTGATTGGGTAGGGAGAGACAGAAATAGCTGTTTGGAGAGGCATCCCATGGGAATTGCGAATTTTGTTTGAGAGGCACCATTCAAATAAATACCTCAAGTATTAATAAATATCCCATCTTTACTCTCTTTCTTCTTCTTGTTCTCCTGGGTGGACTCTCAATTGGCCAAACTCAATCAGAATCCCAACTGGCAAGGGAATGTACTGGAGCAGTCTGTGCAGTGTAGACTCCTGGGGCAGAGATGGAGGGAAGATAGGTGGATAGTGGATTCCGGGGGGACAGGAGGAAGGTACACAGTACAAAAAATTTCACGCAAAGCATCCTTTTACTTTTTATTTCTATTCAACACTTTGTTCATCCAACACTTTTAGGCATCTTATGTCATGCCATATATTTGCTCAAAAATCATTATATGATGAAATGAATTTAACCCTCATTTTGGTTTCTGTTGACATATTGTTAAGAACTTATCTACAGATTGCCAAAATCATGGTCAATTCACATAAAAAATTGAAATAAATAATGAGTTCATCTAAATAGTCTGATAAAATTATTCTACTAATTGACTTGAATTTGCAAGACAATAATTTCAAGTAAGTACTTTATGACTATTTATTCTATACTAGGAGAAATGGGTTAGTCATTGAAATCACTGTATTTTGTAGTACAGAAGGCAGGTGCCTGTGTTGTGCTTACACTGCTTGCTCCCAGCATTCAGGCATGTCTGAAGTACTGAGCAGGGAAACAGATCCCCCAAGATTTTATTTGCATGAGAGAGTAAGAAGTCTCCGGGGCAAGGTCCATCCTAAGAAAGGAAAGACAGAATTATGTTCTCATAAAAATTTCGTAGTCTTCAGAAGGAAGTAGAATTTATTTTCTATGTAATAAAAGCACACTGTGTATCACTAGAATTTGCCCTAAAGACTATGAAGTGATACATTTACAGTTTCTAAACCTGCAGAACGGGGATAGTAATAGTACTTACACCATGGGGTTTGGGAGGATTCAATGAAAATTAAAAGTAAAGTGCTTAGAACAGTGCTTGGTGTGTACACACCTCCCCCAACTATTTTTATTGTTATTATTTAAGGTAACAAGGTAACATATTTCTAGGGATGATTCTATTAAGAATCAAGCTTTTTACAGTGGTATTACTGCTTTACAGAACTTGGATGATATGCATTGTTCTCCATACATATTAAATCACAGTAGCACAAAAGCTCATTGCAATTTTATAACCAGCTTTCAGCCTGTTTTAGTGTTTTAGTTTCTTTTCAGAATATGTAGTAGTTTTCCAATATACTCTGGAGAAATGGTAATGTGAAAACTATGGCATCATATTTTAGTGAAAATGCCTTTAGTGAACCCTTTGGACATTGCTTCTGAAGTCTAAATTTCATTAGAATTTATTCTATGGAAATATGATTCATGGGGCACTTGTTTGCTGATATTTGGTTGGTCTTCTTTTTATTATGTAAAAAAGGAGAAGCTTAATTTTAATTTGAAGAATGATAAAACTGCCTCTCCCAAACTGGCATTTTGTCTTCTTCTCACTACGTGAGTCATTCAGGATGATCATGTTCCTTTTCATGAATGGACATGTATTAGTTCTGTGCTTAAAAACACAACCCAATTGTGTCTGGATTGACATATATCATCAACTAGTAACTATGAAACTACAGCTTTTTGTTCAGTTCTCTGGCCCACACCTTAGATTATGGACCCCACTTAGAATATGTTACTCACTTTCTCTAATTCTTAAAGTTGTTTTAATATTATTTAATGTTAAATATTATTTGCTGACTTAGTACATTCAATCATTTGTTTTATGTTCCAAATATCACGTAAGCTCCCTCTGGGGACTACAAATATCTAAGGGACAGTCCAGATTCTCAAAGAGCTTAGTGTCATATGGGGGAGACAGACATTTAAACAAATCTGTGACAAGGCTCTAAGAGGGGTAGACAATAGGTACGAAAAGGGCAGAAGTGGAAAACAATTAATTCTAACTGGAAAAATTACCAAGGTCCTCTCCTCAGAGTATCAGCCCTTTACCCAGATCTGGAAAGGCAGATTTCCACAGCATATGTATCCTCAGGCAAGGAGGTAAGGGAATTAGTACTGCGTGTTAAACGGTGGCAAGGGACCCAGAGCGTGATCTTCAAATGCATTTGCACAGAAAAAGCAGAAGTCGAACTCTGACTACTTAATCCTCCTGACTGCTTTCAAGTTGGTTTCTAGTCAGTAAGGAAGATGATGTACAAGATGTGTGATAATTGAGACATTAACTGATAAGATACAAAAATGGGGAATCGGATCTATTGGTTCTCTTTAGATTTTAGTCAGAAAAAAATTAAATTATCCATCTTTCAGGCCGTGGAAACAATACAAGATCTCTTATTCATTTATCACCCATGACTTACTGTGATTCAGAAAATGATTCTTCTGCCTCCTCCTCACACTCAGAACTGGCAGGTGGCACATGCTCAAAAGCTATTCATGACTAGGTTAGAAAAAGGAAGGCAGAGGAGAAGTAGAAATCAGAGTCTAACTGTGAATAATTTTTTTTAACCAATTTCTCCTGCACGCATCCAGAGAAAGCAAATATTCCTAACACACATTTCTATAGTTCCAAACATGTCCTTGGATTTGTTGTTTCTCTATTTTTAGCGAAGGCATTCAGAATTAGTTTAGGGAGCAACTTGATCCACTGAACACTCATCTGGAAACTTGTCCTGGAATTCTTTGCTTGATGAAGATTAAATATCTTGGAACAAAATTGAAACAAAGATTAGAACTGGTACTACGTTAAGACTTGTCCATAAAGGTATGTGGTATGTGGTGTATTTCATTCTCTGCCAAATGCCATGTGCTTTAGTATGGCTTGGAAAAGTAGTTTATGGGAAACACAAACCTGGTATGTCTCTCTTCAATATTCCTTCGGAATGTAGCACTTATCTAGCTAACATGACTCTTGAATATTGCCAGCTCCATCCTACTCTTGTAAGTTCAATAAAAGCAATTTGATCACAGCCAAGCATGGCCCTGGGATTCCTTCAGCTGTTGAGTTGGTACATTCTTGTTAGAGGGAATGTATTTTTTCTTGCACTGCCTGAACTCTAAATAATTGACTTAAGAAGAATGAGATAAAATATCCTTGCTACAGTGCACCAACTACTAAGATAGCCCTTAATGCTCTCTGCCTCTTGGAGTCCATGCCCTTGTGTAATCACCTCATCTTTTGGGTGGGATGAACTTAGTGCTGTGATTCTAAGGAATAGAATATGGTAAAAGTGATGGGGTATCACTTCCAAGATTAGATTTCAGAAATCGTGACTCCTATCTTGCTAGCACTCTGTCCTTTGTTAGCACTCTCCCTCCACGGCGCTTGCTTGCTTGCTCTGGGGAAGCAAGTTGACATATTTCAAATTGCCCTATGGAGAGGCCCTTATGGCAAAAAATTTAGAATGGCCTCTGGCTAATAGCCAGTGAGTAAATGAGGTCCTTCCCAAAGCCTTTGAGGAAATGAATCTTGTCAGTGACCAAGCATGGGAGTGAGCTTGGAAGCAGATCCTTCCTCAGTTGTACATTGAGATGACTGTAGCCTGTGAGAGTCCCTGAGCCAGAGGACCCAGCTGAGCCATGCTCAGATTCCTGATCTATAGAAACTGAGATAGTAAGTGTTGTTTCAAGTCACTAAGGTTTGAGTTAATTTGTTACACAGCAATGGGTAACACACACATTTGATGATAAAAGTGGTAAGGCTTGGGCCTGGGGCACAAATGTTGGAAAGAGAATATGTATATGTTACAGATTTGTGTCTGTCTGAGTTGCCACCCGGATGGGATCTTTGTGACAGATGTTCTACATTCACTGTTTATAATCATTGCAGCAACCTGGCAAGGATGGTGCTATTCACATATTTCAGATGAAACTGAGGTTATGGAAATTCTGTTACTTGGCTCAGAATATATAGTTAGAAGACGACAGAGAAGAGAGAGAATCCAAAGTCTTTCTTGCTCTGAAGCCTGGGCTCTTTCCTCTGCATTAGAGAGGAGGCAGGGTCGGGGCTGAGTAGGGTGGAAATCAAAATCACCTGTGGGTCTACTTAAAGTTAGTCATGTCATTTTGTTTTTCTGGAGTTTCTGACGCTGTTTAAACTGAACCACACCACACAGTAGGGCTGCACCAGAAGACTATTGCACTTATACAGGTTCAGCCGTATCCTATACATCTTCGGCCTATAATAAAATAAAAATTGCACATTGCAAGCAGGTTGTATTTGAGGATCTGGTAGTTCTTAGAGCTCCCGTGGTGACTGGCAAGGTGACCATGTGATTTTGGCATTCTGGTGTTAGATTGTTTTGATTAAGTGAAAAAATAAAATGACAGCACCCAGAGCTCCACTATTTGATGTGATCCATGTATAGCCTGATGTGTGCCAGACCCTGCCTTGCCTACAACCCAAAGTTGGCAAAGTCGGTTTGACTAAATAAGGACAAGTCAGGAGTAGAGTGGGTGTGCGGAGGGTGCTGCTTTCATTTGGTGGTGGGAACAAGATGATGAAAAACAGAAGGGGTACACCATAGCACTTTAGGAAGATGCAGGCAGCTCTGGATACTCCTCTAGTAGCTTCTGGAGCTGAGCAGGTAGCTGCAGAACTGATTAGAGTCTGAGAACAGGCTGTGGCTGTGTTTTGCCAGCTGCAACACCAGGTCCAAGGTCTCTCTTCTATCATCAGCCCTTCAACTCTTGCAGTAGCTTTCCCCTCCCTGGCCCTGGAGAGAGGCTCTCATTGCTCATGGGTTCTTACGCAAGTTATAATTTGCTTCCATAGCCATGGCCTCTTCACACATACACGTGAAGGACATCACAATTAACTAAGTCCATAGTTTCTCTTGGGGGAGGCGATTGGAGTGGTTTCTTCTTCAACTATTTCCTATCTCATTGCATTTTGCATGGAAGATTTTTCTAAAGAGCAGCAGTACCCAATAAGGTAGCCACTAGCCACACGTGAGGCTATGCCCCATGTGAAATGGGGTTAGAGAAATTGAATTTTTCATGTAATTTAATTTTCATTCATTTAAACTTAAGTGATCGTATGTAGCTGCTGACTGCTGTGTTGGATAGCACAGGTCTAGAGGTTGTTCTCATTATATTGTTCTTTTGTTAATTTATTTTTGGCTAATATTTATAGAACATTTTCTACGTGCCAGACACTATACTTAGAATTTTGCATATATTCATCCAAGTTTTGCAAAATCTGATGAGGCTGATTATACCATTTACATTTCTCGGAGCAGAAAGTTGAATCTCAAAGAGATGAAGTGACCTGCATCAAATCACACAGGGAGGAGAGAGGATTCAAAATAGTCTGCCTGGCTCCAATCCTGTGCTTCTGTACAGAAGAAGAAGGCTAAATCAGCAGGAATAGAGGGTGAAAAGAAACGGACACAAGACAATGAAAATATAATCCTTGTTAGAATAGGTTCTTTCGTTTTATTGCTTATTGTAAACACTTTGGCCACAGCAAATATGTTAGTTTTTAAATAACCATAATTCAAAGCTTTCACATCATATTCTATTTTCCCCCAAGAAACATCATCTATGAAAAACAATCAGTGAACTCCAAAAGTCTATACTGGTAATGTGCACATTTATGCTATTGTGACACTAAATACAAACAGTAAAAATACTCATCTATTGAAGGTCTATGGGTTTGTGATATGCCTTAAGGGAGGTCATAAACAACTCAAAGAAGAGAGATAGTGTGGACTGAAATGGCTTCTATGCGGGGAATATTTGCAGAACATAGGAGGTATGCGCTAAATGTTTATTGATGGTGAAGATGATGAAAATTCTATTTTTGCTGGTCTTTTCTCTCCATTTTTCTTAAGGAATATACGGTGCACTTGCAGCCAACAGTCTCAAATCACACAGACCCTGGCACTTTTGAATGTTTTATTCAGCAAAATTCTTGGTATCACTTTGAAGTTTCACTGAATTATGATGATGATATTGGATTAAACATTTTGGATTTAAACATTTAAAGTGACACAAAAAGTCTGATTATCTATTCCCAATGTTCAATATACAATTTTTAAATATATGAAAAGACTCACATAAAAATTGTAGAAATGTTAGGTCACTTGCAGTAAAATATGGTACATTAGAATTATTTATTAAATGTTTTTATATCTAAAGGCAGGAACTTCATAAAATGTGCATTTTGGTAAAAGGTGACAATTTGATGTCAATATCTTAACCTTTTCTATGAACTGTGTAACTTTTTCAAGAGACTATATTATCAAAATTTTACAAAAAATACCCCCAAATTTGTCTAAGACTTTCACAAAACGGAATCCAAACTTCATTTCCACCTCTTACTTCTTTTCGTAGCCTGCTGTAATCTTTATGATCAAGTTCTGAGATTTCGCTCCCTAACCTAAAATCCTGTGGGAATGTTTGGCTTCTCATCTTTTACTCTGAAGCAAAGTATGTCTTGCCTGTAGAATTTGATACATTTTTTTTCCCTTCACAGTTGGAATAACCTTTACCCGATCCTCTAAATAAAACCAGATGATTTTTAGGTGGCAGTAGCTAGTGTCGAAGAGCTCTTGGCTTTAAGCAGCTATTTAATCCCTTTGATCCTGTTTTAACTTTCTAACTAAACAAATAAGATCGAACTATTCCTGTCGTTTTCATTCCTGAATACATATAAATTCACTTTGCGCCTACCTAAAACATAAGCAGAACTTGTGCGGCCCAATGGACCCATCTGCCATTTGACTTAGATATTCCTTCTAGAGCCTGTCTCTAGCTGATAGTCAGCCAAGTTGTGTTTGAAATCTTGGCAACAGGGAGCTTCATAAAAATAATCTAGTGAATCAGAAAGCTCCAATTGCTGTTTCTTGTACTGAAACCAAAGTTCCCTTTCTGTAACTTCCATCCAGTGCCTCAAACAGTGCCAGGCGCATAGTAGGCTCTCTGGCACTCAATATACATTTCCTGATGAATGAAAGAATGAACAATTCTAGTTCTGATTTTTAAAGCTACATAGAATAAAGTTGCTTCCTTATGCAGCCCAAGCCATTCTCCTGTCCTGCGTTAAGTCTTCTCTTTTCCAGGATCGATATCAAAATTTCCTTCATCTAGTCCTTAAACAACATGATTATCAGATGTTTCACCCAGCTCATTACTCCTCTTTGTGCTTAAGTGGATCAGTAGATGTCTTAAAATGTGGTCTCATAGAACCAAACATAATACTCCAGATGAGGTCAGCTTTGAGCCGAGTAGGAACCCTGTATCTCTTAGCACGGACATTCCACCTGGAAAAGTATTCCTTAGAGTAATACTTTCCTGCCTGTTTCTGAGTAGAAACATTTTATTCCAGGCAAGATCACTAGTCAGTACATGTTCTGCACTGGGGGAAGGATTATTTCCTTGAATTTCCGGGATAGGGAGGGGGTGGAGAACGCTGTGCTGAAGCCTGTGGGGTCGGGGAGTATGGAGGAGGCAGGTCTGCGTGGTATTCCATCTCGTGGTCGTAACTATAGGGGGGTGGAGCTGCTGAAAAAGAAAGGGAAAAGAGAGTCAGGCATTTAGCAATATTTGAGTGTCTACTGTGTCGAAGCCACTGGGCTACATACTTTGGGAGGGGACGTAGTTTTCAGCTGCAAAAATCTTAGTTTTGTAAGATTAAGGACACGTATGTATGAAAGGGTGAATGCTCTCAAATGTGGTGTCACGGGTCAAAGTGTTTAGAGTTGGTGGTTTGGGGAAAGTTTCTTGGAAATACGATGCTGAAGGGGCAGAGAGAGAAGCAGCTGAGGGACAATTCAAGTCTGAGCAAAAGCACAGAAGCAGGAAGGTCTTTGGTTCAAGCAAAAATGACATGGAAGGGGAGAAAGGGGAAAAGACACCGAGGAGTCTGCTTGAATCATCTCATGATGGGCCTTGAAATTCATGTAAGTAGTGCATGAAGTGGAGTCAACAGAGGTTTTTTGGCTATGCTAATGAATAGCCTTTGGGAAGATGAGTCTCTCTGCAGTGTGGATAAAGGAAGACCTAGGAAAATGTGCAATGATGTAATAGCGTACTTGAGAGATTATAAGGGACTCATGACAGTGACGAGGAAAATTATAGAGCACTTGAGCAGCTGAGGTGATGATGAGTGGGTGGAAAAAGTGGTGGGAGAGTGAAAGAAGGATTGGGGAATTAGGCACCCAATCTGGGACTCCCCTGTGACTCAGAGGATGGTGGAGCCATTACAGAAATAAGAAAAAGAAAAAAAAAAGGAAGACAAACAGGTTTGGGAATGGGGATGAAGAGTTTAATTTTCTGAATCTTATTTGAAACATTTTCTTAAATTAATTTTTTACTGTACTGTATGTTAGGATACTTTTAAATTGCATTCAATACACTTTATAATGACTATATGTGGATGTCTATTTTGTAGTAATCTCAGTCCCATCTCCAGGGTTGAAAGAAAGGTACTCCTTGAGCTGAAATTCATCCATATCTTCAAGAACTGAATCATTCTGCGACATCTGAGTAATGCTCTTGCAACCAAATCTGATGATTCGCCAGTAGTTGAATCATTATCATGATCCTGATTCTGTTTGGAAATTGACGTGTCTTAATTACCTATCATGAATGTAGCCTAAATCACAAGGCTGGTGTCATAATAATGCAAATAAATGGCCAAGTTTTTAACATTAAAATGGCAGAAAAGAACAAGCAACACTTCAACAAACATTACTAAATGTCTTATAAATTGCACCCTTCCCAGCAAGAATTTGATAGTGTTCTGATGAAACAGGCATATACAAACACAGGGCCTCAACAGATACGGAGACACAAGCTATGTTTTCTTCCAGATCCCTTTAGTTTGCCTCTCTTTACCAAGAGCTTGATGATTTGACTTGTTTACTGATCTCCCTATACTTGGAGGATGTGAGGAAGCAGAAATGAACTGCTAGAGAAAAGAGGAAGACACAGTCATAGAATTGGGTGGGATGTCCTGGAGTATTGCTTCATTGAGTGGGCTGAGCAGGCTGAGGGCACTCAGCAGAGGACACAGCTCTGCAGAGAAATCAGAGAGGATGCACACAGCTTCTCCAACGGTCCTCAGACCCTCAGAGGCTGGATGACTCCGATCTGTTCTCTACAACAAAATGGAATAACTCCTGTGGAGTCTGAACACACATTTTCCCTGCATTACACCCACTCCTCTGCTTCAGGCTTCATTATATCTAGGACTGAGACAAAGAGATTTATAATAAACTTCATCCAAGCCAAGACGGAAACACCACAGTCTCCGTGGAAAATAGGAAGTTCAGCTGGATACTCATTGAATTGTTTATTACAAGCATGTGGTTCTATGGTGGTTTTATGCCAAAGCTTTTCCCTGTCTCCCACTTGAGGAGCACACACCAACTGATACCACTGATTGATTCTACATCATTCGCTGTCGTGAAGCCACCGCATGTGTTTATGTGTTTGTAACAAAGCATTTATATTCTGCCATCTGCATAAAAACTGCTGGAGGGCATTTCAACAAGAATTCCTATGGTTTACTCAGCTGCATGTTGAACACGAGAATCTGAGATATAAAACAGCATTCTTTCATTCATATATCCTTTGAACTTTGATAAAATGATCATATGATGTTAAAAAGCAGTGTTTTGAGGACTATACATCATGAAATAAAAATGGCACATATTTTATAACATCAGCCACTGGAGAACATTTGAAATAATACTTGTGTAACTGTGGATGTGTGCTCTTTCTTTTTTGCAGATAGGATTTCACAAGGACAGAAGGTTTGGAGGTATCAATTTTAGAATTCCTATCAATTTTCGAACAAAATGGAAAAAGTTTTCTTTTTTTTACAGGCCTAATCGTCTTTAAAAGCTGTATGGATGCAGTTGGACACATAGTATCTTTGAAATTCTTTCATAATCAATATTCTAATTCTCTGATTTAAATGTGCCATTTATCCTCAATGTCTGATATAGTTGTCTACAATGTTAAAAAATTTAGAATGCTATGAAATTCAGAGAAGAAATATCATGTTTTCAATCCATTCAGTCCAGTTTTTCTAAAGCTGGTGTGGTGGGAAGATGCATAGTGTTATCGAAACTATTCAAGATTATTTTGGAAAATTTAGAACGGAAGAAAATCATCTATAATTTTCTCAGTCTAAATAACAAATAATATCTTTGCATACTATTTTCTAGACATTTGTGTGTATTTATATGCTTGCAGTCATGGAATATGGTATATACTTTTTCACTTTGTATTATGACATGCTTTTTTCATTCTGCTACATATTTTTCATAAACTTTATTGTAAGTGGCTGCATATTATTCCACTGGCCATTCACTTACTTGAAGGTTAAATTTTTTTATTATAAATAATGGAATGATGAATATCTTCTTGCACACTGACTTTTAAAAAATTATTTTGATTATTTCTTTAGAATAAAATTCCAGAAATTGACTAACTGGCTTAAATAACATGTAAATTTTATTGCTTAGAGAACATTGTAAAACTGTTTTCAGAAAGAATTATTTCATTTTATAAGGGTACCAGCAAGGCATACAGGGACACTATCATTTAATATTTTGGTAATTTAATAAGTGAAAAAATACAGCTCTTTATTTTACTTTATTTATCATTTATTTGATAATATTTAGTTTTGACATTGTTCTACATCTTGTCCACTGTAATTCATATTGGATAAATTTTTTTGTTCTGTACTGATAATTTATAAATAAGGATCTTAATTAGAATTAAGATATGATTAAGATATAGATAACTACACAAAATTATATATCTTTTAAGAATGACTCTGTTAAAATGGTTTATTTTATTATATAATTTTTACCTTATTGACATATTGAAGTTTGAAATTTGTATATAACAAAATATATGGTTCTTCATTTTTTTAATCTCTTTTGTGTTGTTTACAAGTGTAAAAATTAGTCTTTTTTTTCATGTATTTTATACATAATCATCCTATGTATGAATTTATCCATTTAAATTTATATATTTAATGCTTTTTAACATCTGCTATTTTACTTGGTACATTTTTGTCTCAGAGTTTATTCTTTCTAAGTTTTTAATGTCAGTTAAACCAGATTATTTCAGTGTGGCCTATTAAATAATCCTCACTTTTTACAGTTTTGTTATGTCTCCTTTAGACTATGTAAAATTCTAATCCACCTGTTGTGTTCCAATGACCAAGGCATATCTTTTTGTACCAGAAATGCCTTGCTTTAATTATTACTGATTTTAAATTGTTTTAGTATCTGGTAGAGCTGGTGAATCTCGTGACTTATTTTTAAAGACAATTTCTAATATTTTTGCTCTGTGCCAACCTTCCCCTCTGCTCTCCTCCAACCCCCACTACTTGCAGTTCACCCGCACCCCTCCCAGAGCAGAGGGTTGAAAGAAAGGCCCACAAAGCTCCTGGAAAGACTTTTACTGTCCTCACTTGAGCCACGCGAACTCAATACTGCCTATCTCTCCTCTACAAAGGCCTAAGTTGCTAAGATATATTTCAACCCATCATTCCTGTTCTCCTCAGATAACGTCAAGACAATTCCCATCGAGTTTTACATCCCTCTGTCACCATGAGAGGGACAAGCTCCTAGAACATCCTTATTGTAGACCTCTAACCCTGGAAGCCTTTGCACATCTAATCTGATTGATTTTCCAAACTTTCTCCACTCCATTCCTCTGTGCTCAGTGGGAAACAGTCTACCATCCTCTCCCTCTTTTTATTGCTCTACCACATTACTGCTGCTCAGAACATGAGAAACTCTCTTCTGGTCATGCCTGTTTTCTCGAAGAAATAAGATCTGTTGAAAAATCATCTGCTGAGTGTAAGAAAGGCTGAGGGGATTTTTGAGTTTTGAGAAGAGAAAAGAATGCAAGATAGTTACCTTGGGTTGGAAGGCAACATTCACTTCATCTTTTTACTCTAATTAAGATCTGATTTTCATGAGAGGACAGCTTCCTGGGCAGCACTACCAAATCAGAGCTGTTTTTTTTCTCCCCCATCCTACAACCTACAGGGCTACGTGGTGCTCAGGGTGTGCGTGATATTCATAACCACTTTTCAAACGATTATCTTCCAAACACTCTTGAAAAACCTGAGCTCTGAGTTCAAGACCAGCCTGAGCAAGAGTGAGATCCTGTCCCTACTAAAAATAGAAAACTTAGCTGGGTGCAGTGGTGCATGCCGGTAGTCCCAGCTACTTGGGAGGCTGACACAGGAGAATAGCTTGAGCCCAGGATTTTGAGGTTTCAGTGAGCTGTGATGCCACTACACTCTAGCCTGGGGGACAGAGCGAGACTCTGCCTCAGAAAAAAAAAAAAAACCCCAAACAAAAAACAAAACCTCTGAACGTTTTTGCAGCACATGTGCTATACTTTCCACTCTTCTTGATAGCAATATCTGTGGCCCACCCTGCCCCAAACCCTCATTCACTGAAGATTTAGCATCCGGCCCATGCTCTTTCCACCATGACTTCTAATTCTCTGAGATTTCAAAATCCAGGTAACTCTGCTTCTCAGTCCCTTGACTATTTTGGAAGGTCACTGTCCAACAAAGGGTCAAGTATAGCAGCTGAAGGACATTTTTTTCCTCCCTAGCACAGGGTAATAATGTTCACTGTAATAATGTTCCCCTTGAGGACTTTCACCACGGGATATGATAACTTTCACTATGTAATGTTCTCATTTTTCTGGCCTCTAGGCTGTAGAACTATACAGGAAGTTGGGTTGTTATTTCAATTATCACAGGGTTAATTAATCAATGTGGGTAAAAACATTTTGTATTTCCACAGATGAAAGATTTCGAAAAGCATTGAACACTATTATATGTTGTTTGCTGATCCTTTAAGTAAAAGCTTAATTGGTGACTTTGAGAAGGAAATGAGAAGTAATCATGTACAGTATGTTTTTGAAGACCTCGTCTTTTTGCAGTAAAAATGCTTCCAGTATAAGGTTCATTATGTTTCTTGCATTATTTAGTTTTTAGAACAATGCATTTACTGAAAATGCAACACACTGCTGTGATCTGCCAGTGTAAACAATGCCACTATAAAGCTTTAAGAACATTTCCATGCACAAAATAGAAACCTCAAACCCAAGAAAACACATACCATCACTTTAAAATAGTGACCCACATTTTGTATCCTGTAATTTCATTCAAAGTTTGGACTTACAGAAAGGTAAAATAAAATATATTTTATAAAAGTATTTAAAAATGATTTTAAAAAATATTTTTGATTAAGCAAGTGAGTATCTAGACTGTTTCTATGAAGCACTTCTCCCTGTCTTCTCTCCAGTTGTCTCTGCTTGACTCTCCTCCGTTCTTCTCTTGGGTTATGGATTGACCCAGGGAAAAACAGAGATTTGTGAAGAATAAAAAATAATTCCATCTATTTTTTCCCCTTTATATCCCAACATCTTTACGTCATCCCAACAATATTCTTGCAAGTTGGGAAGATTCGAAATGGCAAATTGCTTTTGTAGGGAGTAAAAGCTACGTATTCCAGGGTGGAACGTAAGGTCAATTCCCGAGGTATTGATGTGTGACTAAATCGGGTCTTGTCATGAGCCGTGTTTGTCATTCATTCAGCTGAGTGTCCACCATCTGGCAGGCCTGGTCTTACACACTTGGGTTAGAGTAGTGAACAAACTACAACAAAATAGAGTTAACATTCTAGAAGGAGGAGATGAGCAATAAATAATAAACATAATGATCAGGTAAATTATGATATCTTAGAAGATTTAAAGCACCCTGGAAAAAAAGCAGAGTGGCACAGGAGGATTGGGGTGCTGTGGGGAGGGACATATCATGATCTCAAATAGGGTGAGTGGGGCAGGCTTCATTTAGGAGGTGACCTGTGATCAGAGACTTGAATGAAGTGAGGGAGTCTGCTCTAGGCAAAGCCCTACGGGGGGAAGGTGGCCTGTGTGTTCATGGAACGGCAAGGGGAAGAGTGGGACTAGAGCCCACTAGCGGGGAGAGAGGAGAACGAAATGAGGTCGGAGAAATGAAAAGAAGAACCAACTCATGAGGCACCTAGAAGGCCTTGGTAAAGCATTTGCCTTTTACTTTGGATAAAATGAGAAATCACTGGCTTTGGCTTTTCCTCTAGGGAAAACTAAGAGCCACTGGAAGATGTTGACCACAGGAGTGATATGATCTGCTATCTACTTTAGAAGATTCACTCTGGCTTGAGAATAGACCCTGGGTGCCAAAGGTGGATGCTGGAAGACCGGTGAGGATGTTGTCACAGTAACAGAGGAGGAGTAAGACCAAGGTAGTAGCGGAGTTTATTTCTCACTGTGAGAAATAGTCAGATACTGGATGTATTTTGATGATAGAGCCAAGCAGTTTTCCTGGTGGAATGCATGCAGGTTTGAAGGAAAGAGAGAAATCAAGGATGACTTCAGGGATTTTGGCCTGAGTATCTGGAAGGCTAGAGGTGTCATCAGTTGAAATGGTGAAGGCTCTGGGTGGAGGGGAATTTTGGGGGAAGATCAGAAATATAGCTTTAGACAGGTTAAATTTGGGATATTTATTAGACATTCAACTGATGATGTCCAATAGGCTCTGGGATAAAATGAATCTGAAATTCAGCAAAGAGATTTGGAATGGAGATATATAATTTGGGAGATGTTAGCATATAAGTGATACTTAATACCTCAAGGCCCAATGACCCAACCAAAGAAGTAAGTGTCGACACAGTGTGCAAGAAGATGTAAGACCGAGCCCTGAGGCACTGCAGGGCATGAGGATGTGAAGATGATGGAGAAGAGGACACATTGACAAAAGAAAAACAGGAGAAACTATTATTCCTACGATTCATCTGAAATTTGCTCCCTCAAGCTGCAGATGATAGAGAAAAGATTAAGGGAAGAAAGAAGGATTAGGGAATTAATGCACAAGGTAGATTGCACGTAGAGGGTACCCTGTTCTTTTTCTATAGGGACTGAGAGAGGGGGAACATGAGTGTAGACAGGAAATTATCTTCTTAAGGGTGTATTAAATTTAGAACTTGCTTGCCTTTTATGTGTCAAATTGTACATGCACAGATTGACCTAGAAAGCACTATTGAAATCATCTACTGCAAAATGAAGTATTTTGTTTATGGATTCACATGTACTCAATATATTTATATGTGGAAATTTAGCATAGTCTCAACAAATACTTGTCAAATTATTAATGTATTACCTTTGATGTTTGTTGAGAATTTTAATATTAGATTAAAGCTATACTCTTTGCATAGTGAGGACATATGCAAACTTTCCTCAGTACTTTTCTCAAAACATCTGTATCTATTGAATTGGATGCCAGTTTATTGAGACATATAACTTTCTCTATAATAACTTGTCAGAACTCACCAGCAGGTTGACATGGTGGGTGTGAATTGTCTTTCTTAATTCTGGCTGACTGGCAATTGTAGTCAATGAGACAGCCACTGAGAATACGAATATCTTCACATATGAGATGAACTTTATTACTTGGATCTAATCTCTGTTCAAAGCTAGAGTGTCAATCTTGAAGTACTTAAAAATATGCTATAAAATGGGAGATAATTTCAGCGAGAGTCTGTAATGTTTCCTTGTCTCTCTAAGGAGTGGAGCATAACTCACAAATCTGACTTCTCCTTCGGGAGTGAACAGTTTTGCTTACCAGGATAGGAGATGGTGTTGATGTGGGTGGTTCTGATGACACCCACCCGGGTGCCCCGATTGTTCTTTATGCACATGCAGATGCAGATGGCAATTCCAGCAATGACCCCCATGATAAATACAATTCCAAACACGATGCCAGCAATTGCAGTGCCCCTGAAAAGGAAAGACAGAATATTAAAAAGGCTCATAAGGATTCTTCAGTCTTTCAAACAAAGCTCCCTGACTACATGACAAGCGCTTCTTCACAAATGTTCTTAAAGATGATGTTAAAAAAAAGAATGCCCTAAATTGACCAACCAGATACTTTTCTGTATTTCAATAGATGAGAAAAAGTTATAAACCTTTAGTGCATCTTCTTTCAACACAGTTGACCAACTCGTCATCTAGATTCTTGTTCTTAAAATTCGTGTATTTATACAAAGCATAATTCCCTAGATATGCTCTCTAAAATAATAATTTAAAAACCATTATGCTGTGTACCTAAACAGCAAAGAATTTATCAGACATACAGCATATGTGTTTAATATATGCAATTTGGTAAATGTCAAAATATTAAATAAAATTTAACATTTATTCCTGACTAAAACCTCTTTGTAGAACAAGAATAATTTTTTCTTAACAAAACAACAACAAAAAAAACTCAAACCAAACATCATAATTTTTAATTATTCAGAGAACAGTTATGACAAACAAGTATTCCCATTAAATTCAGGAACAATGTAAGCAAAAATTCTATGTCTACTAGTGTTAATAGTTTTTTCCAGAAGGTTTTAGGTCATGCAACAAAACCATAAATAGAAAAAACTTACACGAAAGAGTAAACATTATCACTATTTGTGGATAATATGATTTGCAGGTACAAATCCATTCATCCACTATTTTGAAAAATAATGAGGGAATACTTGTCAAAATGTAAGTTTTGACCAGACAGTATCATTTCTGGCAATGCTTCTTAAGAAAATATAGCACGTGTGTGCATAAATAATATAACAAGGATGTTCGTCAAAGTGTTGTTGCTAATAGCAAAATATGAGAAACATCTCAAATGTCCATAAGGAGGGGATTGAAAGAAAAAAAAATGGTACATAAGAAAATGAATCTTATGTAATGATTAAAAAGGGTGAAGAGATCCACAAGGACTGAGGTGAAATGTCTGTAATACACGGTTAACTTAACGACTGGAGAAGCAGGTCCTAACAGGATAATACCAATATTAACAGAATCATTGCATAGGGTAAAACTGTATTTTTATATATCAAAATTTTGAATACATTAATATATAGTGATTATCTTGTAAATATGGAAAAATAAAGAAACTTTTGGTGATGTGCTTGGATTTAAAAAAAAATTTATTTTGTCAGACCCTTAGGATTCTTCATGTTTGGAGACTCATGTTCTTCAGTTCTTTTTTTTTTTTTTTTTTGAGACAGAATCTCACTGTGTTGCCTGGGCTAGAGTGCCGTGGCGTAATGCTACTCACAGCAACCTCAAACTCCTGGGCTCAAGCGATCCTCCTGCCTCAGCCTCCCAGGTAGCTGGGACTACAGGCATGCGCCATCATGCCCAGCTAGTTTTTTCTATATATTTTTAGTTGTTCAATTAATTTCTTTCTAATGTTAGTAGAGACAGGGTCTTGCTCTTGCTCAGGCTGGTTTCGAACTCCTGAGCTCAAACAATCCGCCCGCCTCGGCCTCCCAGAGAGCTAGGATTACAGGCGTGAGACACGGAGCCTGGCTGGGACCTGCTTTCTTAAGGAGAAAAATTAGTGTGGACTGATTCTATTAAACACTGAAAGAAAATCTCCCTGATCCCTTCAGGGCCAGGCAGGATAACAAAACACACAGCAACCTGATTGAATACAGTAACATCAGGCAGCTTATACAAACGAGACTTCAGCTGCTTGATAAAGAACTTCATTGCTTATTCCCACAAAACCACTTTATTCTAATACAGTTTGGCTCTGGTTTAGTTGTTGAGACTACAAAGGTGAAGATGACATACAGCCTGCCTTCAAGTAGATCACACTCCAGCAGCGGGGAGACGTGAGCAAGTGCATTTCCACACTGTGCTGACTGCTGTATGAATGAAGTGCAGTTGGAATACAGAGCAGTGGAGGTCGTCAGGATTTTACAGAAGCAGACACTGTTAGGTAGATAGTAAGGGATTGTGGGTCTGCTAGGGGAAGAAAGCGGGTGCTTTGCCTTGGTGCAATTGCCGCACCCTAATCCTCTCCATACCTGGGGAAGGAGGGAATACCCTATGAATTGGCCAATCAGCTTCAAGCACCAGCTGCAAAAGAATGCAGAGGACTCTCTAGGCCATGGCATAAGCAGCATAGATATCACAGAGTCCGGAAATTGACCTAGAACAACTTGCATGTGTAGTAATGCAATTCCCGACTGTCCAGTCAAAATGGTTCCATGGCGACGTCTGAGCCACTAGGGAGGTCCCAATCCAGGCACTATAAAACAAGACACAGACCATATCCAAGCTCTTTTTTGCACCCTTCCTTTTGCTCTTTTCCTGCTGCAACAATGGGTCTGGTCGTCATCCGTGGCGTATGTATCATGCTCTGTAAACCTATGTCTTGCTCTTGCCCTGTAATCCTACCTTTCTTTCCTCAATAAACCTCATTTTCATTCTCGCCTTACTTTGGTGTGTCTGGTCATTCTTTGGCCATGAGTGCACTAAGAATCGACATTTCAGACTAAAACCTGACAACACTACAACTGAATTTTGGACGGAAAATACATTGTTTTTTAGTCACAGTGTTTGGAGGGTTTTCTGGGCAAGGGCCTGGTGGAGCAAAATGGTATATCCAGTAGTGTGAGCTATTGCTAGTTCAATATTGTAAAGGGGTAAGTCAGGAACTGGGAGGAGGCAAGGGGTGCAATTACAGAGTTGGACAGGGGTGAGGGCCTTTTCATGTTAAGCTTAAGGAACTTGAATTTTAGCACGCAGATCTGGAGTAGTCAAAACTAAGGGATCACCAGAACTACCTGGGGAACTTTCAGAATGAAACAAAGCTATATAAATTCCTGGGCCCCACCTTCAGAGATTCTAATCAA
>CAUYSK010081758.1:22-33402 GCA_963575035.1 Avahi laniger
TAAGCTCTTACGATCTCAACACACGTGGACCTCTCACACACAAGCAATGATAACACAACACACCTGGACCCCCACGCACAATCAATGATAATGCAACACACTTGGGCCCCCCCCACGCACAATCACTGATAACACAACACAGCTGGGGCCCCCACGCACAATCAATGATAATGCAACACACCTGGGGGCCCCCACACACAATCAATGATAACACAACATACCTGGACCCCCCCACGTACAGTCAATGATAACACAACACACCTGGGCTCCCCCATGCACAATCAATGATAACGCAACACACCTGGGGGCCCCACGCACAATCAATGATAACGCAACACACTTGGGCCCCCCCCACGCACAATCAATGATAACACAACACACCTGGGGGCCCCACGCACAGTCAATGATAACGCAACACACTTGGGCCCCACCCACGCACAATCAATGATAACACAACACAGCTGGGGCCCCCACGCACAATCAATGATAACGCAACACACCTGGGGGCCCCGATAGCATGGCTGGGGATTTTCTGAGTTAAATATTAGTCTTGTAGCTCCACGGTTACTTTAAAACTCTCCCAGTTTGCTTCCACGTTTTGATCCGTGTGTAAAGCGGACATTTGTTGAAACTTAGGATGCCTATGATCACAGAGACGTCTTCTAGAGGGAAGTTGGACTAAATGAGTTGAACAAAGCCTAGTACCCCTGCGTCAGTAAGAAATGGTTCCTGGGGTTAGAGGGAGTAATTATATTCTTTTCTCTTCTCTGCAGTTTGGTTACCACTGAGAAACCTGATACAGCAGTCAGAAAGTTAGAGGTGAAATGACCAGTTTTGCGAGTACGGAGTCAGATTGTAGCGCAGGATCTTGCATGTGCCCTGCAACTGAGCTGGAAGGCACCCTTCCAGAGCTTCAGGGTTCCTTTCCACGCCCCACTGCCCCTTCTCAGGGAAACGCCCGCCCTGGTGAGCTAACAGTCCTGCAGGTGGCTGACCCAAAACGAGAGACACCCACAGGAGCTGTGCAACACACACACTGGGTTCTCCCCGTTCACGACTCAAATAAAGAATGTTTCTCAGGGAGGAAAGGAGGGCAGGAGGCAGAAAGGAGGAGGTGAGCGTTCCTCCAGACTGCTCCATCCTGGGAGGCCGAGTCTCTCTTGGAAACATGAAAATGGGGAATAAATCTCTCAGCTCCCCCTCCATAAGATACAGAGCGAAACCGAATGCCCTGCCTCTGGGGCCTCTGGATGGGTGTGGTCTGGGCGGTGAAGGGTTCTGGATTCAGGGACTGCAGCGTACTGTGGCACTGTTAGAGACGCCTTGATGGACAGCTATACTGTGGCAGTTCGCAGTCAGTGCTAAGGACTTTGGCGCTGTGTCACTCTTTCAGCATTCACCAATGCCACTGAGAACTCTCGTTGGTTTCCCAGTTGAGGAAATCTAGGAAGGACCAGAGAGTTGAAGAATTAGGATTCAAGTCTGGGTCTCCTCATACCCAGGCCAGAGTCTTCCAGAAGAGAAGTAAATCATATGAGCAAAACTAAAAGTACGGAAATGTGACCAAGCCCTACCATCGAGTGGTTTCCCAAGACGGTTTCAGGTAGCCCTAACCCCCGAGCTCCGACCCCGAGGGCAAGTGCCGCTGTCAGTGGGCAGAGTCTGAAGACCAGCTCCCCGGAGAGAAAGAAGCATATTAACAACACGATCTGCATATTCTTAACAAGGCAGCCTCGGAGAAATTAAGCATAAAGGAGTAGTGTGCTGTTCAGGGCTAATTTATAACCTATTCGAGGCAAAAAGCTCTTAAAGATAATGAGGATGAAAGTTCACATTTATTAGAATTTTTTATGTGCTGGCAAGTGTGCTATTGCTTTGCATGGATTTTGCCATTTAATCCTTACGGAGTCTGAAGAGTTAGGTGCCAGGATTATCCACATTCCCAGAGCTGAGGAACCGAGACCAGGAGCCTCTGACTATTCCTCAAAGCGCTGAGCTTGCTCCCACCCCACAGCCTGTGCACCGGCTGTCCTCGCTTTCTGGAATACTCGTCCCCAGACGGGGCCCCCCCCCGCCCTTCCTTGGGCTCCAGGTATGTGCTCAGACGTTGCTTCCTCCAACTGAAAGAGCATCGCAATTTGCTCCCCAACCCCTAACTTCACTTGGTTCCTTTTTATGACATTTATCATAATTTGAAATTACATCACACACATAATTGTTTACTGCCTGTCACTCTTACTAGAACAGAAACTCCTCAAGGACAAGGGATTGATCCAATTACCCACCATCTCCCCCGCCTGGAGCAGAGCCCAGCACCTGGCAGATGCTGAATAAACATTTGCGGGACTTGCCCCTCTCAGCACGCAGTAGGACGCAGGCGCCGGCCGGCAGGCTGCCCCAGCATCCGCACCCCTACCTGCTGCATCTGCCCTTCAGCCTGCTACAAGCTTCCTTGAAAAGCTCCCTCTGCTTCAAAGTGACCTGCAGTTCCATAAACAGAAACAGGGATGCTCGCGGCGCTATGCAAATCAGTGCCGCGCTACAGGTCCTTGAGCTGATTAGTACAATGCCAGAGAACTGAGGATCATCAAAAGCCGTCCTGGAGATGAAATTCTGTCTGTTGCTGTTGCTTTGAATATTTCTTCCTCTGCTGGCCCCTGTTTTTTTCTTCCAGGAACTCCTATTAAGCAGATATTGAAACTTTCGAATCTGACTTCCATGTAACTTCTTTTTGATGTAGTTTCTATGTCTCTGTCCCTTGGTGTCACATTTGGGGACTTTATTTGGTTTACACATCAGCTTATTAATGTGGGCTCTGGCTGCTTTCTGCCATTTCTCTCGAGCATTGAGTTTTCTAATTGGTTTTCTATGGACGTAATACCTGCTGGTGTCTCCTGGAGACACTACTCCAGAGCATCCTGACTGTTCCCCTGGATGGCAGCTGCCCCCTCGTCAAGTTTGTTAATTCCCTCGCAAGGTACTCACTGGGCCCCCAGCGTTTTGGCATTCTTGTGTACCTGCCTGAGTTGGTCATAAGCACCAGCTCTGTCTATGACAGCCTGCCGGGCGCTGGCAGGGTGGGACGGGGCGTGCGACCTGCAGGAGTGCCAGTAGCAGCCCCCACTGGGGGTGCCCATGTCCTTGGGGCTCTGCCTGCTGCTCTGGCCCCGGCGCCCCGCTCACAGCTGCTGCCTGAAAGTGCCCGGCTGCTGTCCACTCTTTGGCACAGAGGGCTGTCCCGCATCTGCCAGGACTCCCAGACCCTTTCCTGATGGCCACCTGAAGGCTAGGACTGCGCCTCCTGCTGACCCGTCCCAGCCCAGTGCAGGGCTCCTCAGGCATCAACGCACCAGGGCGGAGGGGGTGGGGGACGGGGCAGCAGTGCCTCTGCTCCGACTCCTCCTCCCGCCTACCCTCCCTCCCAGAGACTCTGCCTACAGCCAGCCAGCCTGGAGGGCTTGTGCGTGGGCTGTGGGCTCTGTGCGCTTACCCCTTCTCAGCGTTGGGTTGTTTCCTGGGCTTAAAAAGAAATCCAAGTGCTGAACATGGAAGAAAACAAACAAACCCTCCAATAATTTGAAAAACAAGTAATATCAATGTAAGTGTCTATAATGCAGAGTGTCTCCAGAGTTGCCATACATAGGGAAAGTGGGAAATTGTAGCTAAATGTAGCTTTCTTTACAAAATATTCATTACAAAACTTTTCCTTTGTATGGAGATCTTTGGGACAGACACCGTATGTGGCCCCATTTAAGGGTCTCTGAGGGATCTGCGTTGCTGGATGCCGAATCCTGGGCTCCGCTCTCCTGGAGGGAGGGAACACTTGCTCAGTGACATACTTACCCTAACCCAGGCACAAAGCCCTGTCCACCTGCTGGTGACGTGCTGTTCAAGCGCAGATGTAAAGTCTCATGCTGTGCAAAGCCACCGTACGCCTGAGCAGCCCTCAGTCTGAGCAGGGGCCAGGCTGTGAACCAGGACACACCGCCACGGAATCCACTAGACGGTGGGCAGAGCGTTGCCTTATGACGCCTTTTCTCTTTTCCTCTTGAATGATCATCACTGAGGGCTGGGGCCATGTTACAGCATCACTATGGTTCCTCGCACTGGAAACGCCGTCACATACGCTCTAGACGTGAGTTAATGTTATTTTCTGAAATTAAAGTGATGTGTGAATTTTACTGCAAAGATCAAAGTCAACATTGTCATATTTACTAGATCTTAATAGATTCAATAAATTTATCTACATTCAGTAGGTTGATTGTAAACCAAGAGCAGTAGTTTATTTGAATTTTTGTTAGTTTTATGATATTTGTTGTGTTTCCTCTCTATAAAAAACGTATATGCCCTTTGGTAAGGTAAGAAATCAATTCATTAATATGCAGCACAGCCAGTATTAACCCCTCTGAGCTCTCAGTCACCAAATCCCAGTATTAACAACTTCTGACTGCACAGAGAAATGAGAAGAAATACTCTGGTAGGGCCCAAAATCACAAAAATCTCTGAAAGTAAAACAAAAAGATGGGATCATATTAATAGAAGCAGCAAATATAAGGCTGGTATTTAAACAATAGCAACAAAAAACAGAGGGTACATATTTAAAGCTATAATACTGGATAATAAGGTTTATTGCAAGCTGAGTGTACGCTTTTCATATACGAACTTATTTAATCCTTACAACAACCCTGTTAAGTGTGTAGTTACTATCTCCATTTTACAAATGAGGCCCAGAGAGGTGAAGCTGGAATACAAATCCAGCCGTCTGGTTCTAGAACTCATACTGTTCAGTACCGTGTACTCAACTCCACTGGACTTGATTCTTCCATGCTGGTATGCTGTGCTGTACTGTACTCTTCTGTGCTATACTGT
This sequence comes from Avahi laniger, assembly GCA_963575035.1. NCBI lineage: Eukaryota > Metazoa > Chordata > Mammalia > Primates > Indriidae > Avahi > Avahi laniger. The sequence goes on from CAUYSK010081758.1 coordinate 4,892, forward strand.
ACCATGCTACACTGTACCAAACTAAATGTTGAGGCTCAGAAAACAGCACCCCAACAGATATTGGTCAAAGGATATAAAATCAAAGCCTCAGAAGCCAAAGTTTTTCTCTGACCTTCTTCTGCCCCTTGTCTCTCAGTCCCATTCTCCTCTGAGTCTGGCCATAGAAATTAGAATCCCTCTTCCCCAAGGCAGGTCACAGAAACCAGAAACCCTGTCCCCCAAAGCCAGTCATAAAACCTGAAAATACTCTGTGTAATAACTGGCCATGAAGAAGTGATCTGACCTACCTCATGTGACTGTGGACCGTAAGGCCTCCATTCCAGAGAGGGCTCTGCCCCATGCCCAGGGAAGGGAAGCTGCTCAGAGAGGCCAAGAAGAATCTAGACAGACAGGCCTGGCTGGGTCCCCACGCAGTCTGTCGGCATCAGGTCACACCCTCTTGGTCCGGTCACATCTCCACACGGCTGTCCGTACGTTGTTAAACCTAAGTGTCAAAATGGACAATTTCGCCTGTATGTTTGGGTCTTCATTCTGAAGGCTCCCATGTATGCATGTTAAATAAATCCGAGTGCCGTTTCTCCTATTAATCAATCTATTTAATACCTCTTGTCAGTGGTTTTTCAGAGAAGCTTCAGGGGGCCACGGGCCTTGGCCCCTACGCTACCCGGCGCATTCCACGGCCGTTCAGTGGAGGGTTAGCGCGTTGCTGTCTGAGAATTACAGTCTCCTTTCTTTCTTTCCCGTCGGCATTCCTGTTTAATTTTTTTTCCTTCACTGACTCAAACCTCAAATTCAATGTGAAATAGAATTGGTGATAATGGGCATCTCTGTCCCAAATTGTTCTAGTCTGTGATGTAAATGTGTCTGCTTCTTCACCATGAAGGACAATATTTACTATAGATTTTTAGTTAAAAGTTCTTTATTCAGTTAAGAGAGTTTCCTTTCTATTAATTTCCTGAGAGATTTTGTTTTGTTTTGTTCTGGCCTTTAATATGTGTTGAATTTAGCCAAACAATTTCCTGTATCTGTTGAAAGGATCCCATTTTTTCTTTTCAATCTTTAATGTATAAAATAAGTATCTGTTCTTTGAAGGTTTTTTAAACTCACCTTAAAGTTGTCTAGACATCGTTGTTACTTTAACTTCTCAAAAAACATTTTACTGAAATGTAATAGAAATACATAAAATTTCACAATAATGTCCATGGTATCTCTGAACGTTCACGGCGTGAATATACCCTTGTTCTCAGTGCGCTACAAAGAAAGACAACAACACCAGCACCTCTGAAAACCCTCCCACCTTTTCCAGTCGCCACCTCCTTCTCCCCAAGGGGCAGCCCTATATTCTCACTTCAAATAGCATGAATTCGTTTACCTGTTTTCGTACCTCATATAAAGTGACTAGGACAAGATATACTCTTCCTGTGCCTGACCTGTTTGCTCGACGCTGTTTGCAAAATGCATCCACACTGCCATGTCGGCGCAGAGCACTCCTCGGTGCTGCACTTTGTGCGAACACCACGGTTTATCTTTCCAGTCTGTTGTTGAAGGACTATACGAGTGGTTCCCAGGTTGGGGCATTACCACGAAAACAAGGCCCATATTTGACCCTCTGGCCTCTTTTGCCTTCCACTGGCTTGACAGAGAAGAGCTCAGAGACCGGATAAATGAAGCTTTGAAGACAAGTGAAGGGCAAGAGAGAAAATGAACCGCTCACCCCACAGGAACATCCCTTTGGAGACTTAACTGAGTATGCAGTCAGCTTCCGTCATGTTTGAGCCATTCTGCATCGAACGCTTGTTTATCCAGCAGCCAGGATATCTCAGCTAACCTAGTTACATAAGACTGCATTTTGTTAGTTTTAAAACAATACACTTGTTGGGATTGAGTTTGTTTTTGTGTTTGGCTAATTTAATTGTCTGTAGTCAGAGGATTTTGTCTATTTGATATCAGTTGTTTAGTTTTTGTTGAAACTTCTTTGCAGCTTAATAGTAGAGACTTTCTATAAATGTTTTATGTAAGCTTTAACAGTGTATACTTTCCTTATTTCTTTACTCATGTATCTATGCTCAAGCCTGTTAAGTAAGCCACTCAACTTTTCTCTGGCCATGCTGACTTTTGGCTTCTTGATTACTCTAGAAAGGCTTTGTAAAAATATTTTCTACTTTACTCGTAGAATCGATGATTTTTCTTCTTAAAAGCCAAGTCAAGTCGTAGAAACAGAAAGTAGAATGGTGGTTGCCAGGTGCTGGGAGGGGTGGAGGAAATTGGAAGATAGTGGTCAAAGGATATAAACTTTCAGTTACAAGATGAGCCAGTTTGGGGATCTAACATACAGCAGGTGGGACGGATGTGTTCATTAATTTGATTGTGGTAATCGTTGCACAATGCATACAGAGATCAACTCACCACATTGTACAACTTGAATATATTCGATCTTTAACAATTTAATATTTTAAAATTTAAAAATTGCTACTAAAAATAACAATTAGGTTAAATTTTTGATTCGTAATTTTTTTTTTTTTATTTTTTGAGACAGAGTCTCACTGTGTTGCCTGGGCTAGAGTGCCATGGCGTCAGCCTAGCTCACAGCAACCTCAAACTCCTGGGCTAAAGCGATCCTCCTGCCTCAGCCTCCCGAGTAGCTGGAACTACAGGCATGTGCCACCATGCCCGGCTAATTTTTTCTATATATTTTTAGTTGTCCAATTAATTTCTTTCTAATTTTAGTAGAGACGGGGTCTCGCTCTTGCTCAGGCTGGTTTCAAACTCCTGAGCTCAAACAATCCGCCTGCCTCAGCCTCCCAGAGAGCTAGGATTACAGGCGTGAGCCACCGCGCCCGGCCCTCCTTTTATTTCTTATTTTATTTGAGTCTTCTTTCTTAGCTAGTTTTGTAAATTTTCTTTTAAAAAATCCAGCTTGTAGTTTTGTTGAATGTTTTCTGTTTTTCTATTCTTTTTATTTCTGCTCTAATCTTTATTACTTCCTTTCCTCTCCCTATATGGTTGTTTGTGTTGTAGCCTGCTTGCTCCTCATCTCACTCACCCAAAACTTAGCACATGCCATAGGGGCTGACCATGATAAAACCTAATGGTCAAAACCAGAGTCATGCAAATAAGGTCCCCCCTTCACTTGTGTTTTCTTTAAACCACCCAATTCAGAACCCTCATGGAAAAGCTTAAGGAATAATGCCCATGGACCTTAATAAAAGCATAGCCCCACAGGTCCTCTCTCTTTCTCCTGCTTCCCACCCACTAATTGAGCTCCCTGCTGCCTCTAGATTTCCCATCTGCCTCACAGTAGTCCTCCAACCTCCCTGACGCTTGTGAGTAATAAATTTCTTCTATTTCATGCAATTTTGTTTCACCTCCTCATTGTGTCTTTTCTGACTGACATACTTGAACCTAGCTTCTCCCTAGTCTGGACTCTTCTAGAGATTGGCTATCTTCTTTTATGGCCACTCTTGAAAGAGAGAACTCAAGACCAAATGAGAAAGAAATCATGACAATAAAAATCACAACAGTTGTGTTTCTTCTTCCAATCTGGCAGAGCCATGCTGCCTGCAATAAACCACTTACCCCTTTTCTTTGCCCTTAACTGCCCCAGACATTTAAACTATGCTATTTCCCACAGTACTCTGGGGAGGCAGGACAGAAAGAGGTCCCTCAGCTAGTACCCTAAAAGGTGGAATATTGAATTACCACTCTACTCTCTCTTTCCCTTTCCCGTGTGGGAGAAGTCATGGGCTGAGGTGATCTCTTTTGGCATGGAGATGTGCTGTCTTGGGGGAGGGACTAATGCAAGCAAAGTGAAATTGTTTTTCTCACCCATTTCAGTGCAGCCATTCTTGGTTGTGTGCTTGTTTGGGGTACTGCAACTTCTAATTAGATTCTGGACCACTCATAAAGGTGTTTTGGTCTGTATATCATAGTTAAATTTGATATTTTTGTGGGAGGATGAGGACTAGGACTTCCTATTCTACCATCTTGCTGATTCACATAAGCTTTGGATTTTTAAATAGATGCCCTTTATCAGGTTGAGGAAATTCCCTTCTGTTCCCAGTTTGTTGAATTTTTTAAAATTATTATTATTAAAGAGTATCAGATTTTGTCAAATGCTTTCTCTGCTTTAAGTAAGATGACAGTGTTTTTTCCTTCATTCTTCTAATATGGTATACTATATTGATTGATTTTCATATGCTAAACTACCCTTGCATCACTAGGATAAATCTCACTTGCTCATGTTGCAGAACTATTTTAATATGCTGCTAGATTTGATTTGCTAGTATTTTGTTAAGGATTATTGAATCTGTTTTCATAAGGGATATGGATCTGTAGTTTTGTTTTCTTGTGATATCTTTGCCTGGCTTTGATATCACAGTAATCCTGGCCTGAGAATGAGTTAGGAAGTATTCATTCTTCCACCATTTTTGAGAAGAACTTGAGAAAAACTGGTTTTAATTTTTCTTTAAATGTTTCTTTTATAATTCTTTTTAATTCTGTAAGCTCAGAAGTAATGTCTCCACTTCATGCTTGATTACAGTGGTTTGAATTTTATCTCTGTTTTTCTTGGTCAATACAGTAAAAGGTTTGTCAACTTTGTTAGTTGTTTCAATGAACTAACTTTTGGTTTTGTTGATTGTCTCAATTGTTATTCTAATTTCTATTTCATTTTATGCATTGTAATCTTTTTATTTCTTTCTTTATACTTGCTTTGGGTTTAGTTTACTCTTATTTTTCTGCTTCCTTTCTATTCTGTCAGTTTTTGTTTCACATATTTTTAGGTTCTATTGTTAGGTGCATGTATGTTTATAATTATTGTATTTTCTTGATAGATTGTTCTTTTAACATCATATAGTCTCATTCTTTGTGTCTGGTAACAGTTTTTGTCTTAAAGTCTATTTGATCTGATATAGCCACTCCAGCTCTATTTCGGTATTTGTTTTCATGGTACCTTTTTTCATTCTTTCACTTTTAATCTATTTGTGTCTTTGGATCTCAAGTTAATCTCTTGTATTCAGCATATAGTTGTATCATGATTTTTTTTTTTTACCATTCTGCCAACATCTGACTTCCAATGGGAGAGTTTAATCAATTGACATATAATGTAATTTCTGATAAGCAAGGACTTTATCATTTTAGTATTTGTTTTCTACATATTTTACATCATTTTTGTGCTTAAATTCCTCTGTTACTGCCTTCTCCATGTTAGACAGATATTTTCTACTCTACTAATTGGATTCCATTTTCATTTCCTTTTTTGTATAATTTCAGTAACTTTTCCTGGGGATTATAATTAATATCTTAATTTATAATAATCTAGATCAAGTTAATGCCAATTTAATTCAAATACCTTAGAAAAGCTTTTCTCCTATTTAGCTCTTTTTCCCTTCATGTTTTTATTGTCACAAGTTACATCTTTATACAGTGTATGCCATCAGCATAGATTTATAATTATTGCTTTATGTGGTTGTCTTTTTAATCATATAAGAAAAAAAGAAGAATCTCTAACCAAAAATATAGTAATACTGACTTTTATATTTGTTTATTTATTATTTTTACCTTTTTTTGAATTTTTAAAATATTCATTCATTTAACAACAATAAACCCATTATATGTTAACATATAACCTTTTTATGAAAAAATAACTGTATTTTCCAAAACAAAAAGCAATTAGCGAGAAGCACAGCAGCATTTTACATTTTTAAAGGTAATGTCTAAGTTGATAGAAGACAGCTAGATCCTTATATCTGCTGCTGCCATCAGTTGTTACAGTATCATGTATCTGAAAGCTGCTGGAAAACTTCACTGAACACTCATGAGCGAATGATGATGAAAAGGGAAAACAAAATCTGTTTTTATTTCAATAAATTTAGGGGGTACACGTGTTTTTTGTAAAATAGATGAATTGTAGTCAAGGTTTTCAGTGTACTGATAACCAGAATAGTGTACATTGTACCCAACGGGTAGATTTATTCACTCTTTTGTGGAGGGATGGGCTCCTGGAATTTCCTACTCTGGCATTTTCACTGTTATTACCTGAATCCTTAATTTGAAAGGGAATTATAAATATTCACATGTATGTAGTTTTTCAAGTTGTATAAATTATTTCAATAATGATATCATATGACAAACCTTAACACAAATCCCAGTGCCTTTATTTGAATTGTCCAATTTACTTTGCCTCTCTCAGTTTACTCAGCTGTTAAGTAGGAAGAACAGAACTTATCCCACTAGGTTGTTGTGAAATTAAACAGTTCAGTCTAGTAGATCATGCTAAATCATTTTGAATCATTATCATCTTAGTTGTAATTCATTTTGGAGGAGAAGGTAGACCTTGAGAAAATATGACACAGAACAAGTAAGTTGGATTAAGCAGAGGAGAGCAACTTGGGTGATATTCCTTATTTCCTAGGCAACCTGAACAGTATTACACTCCCTAGGGACAGGGGTAAGATGAGAAAGTGGGAAAAACAACTTTTGACTTTGTAATTTTGTCCTAGATCAATCACCACTAGCCACCACTTAAGATTTAGCTCCACCGAAAGCCTCTCAAACACACACACACACACACACACACACACACACACACACACCCAAAAAGCCCAAGATACTTTTTACTTATTAAGACCACACAATTTCCTACCTTCTCCTCGAAACTTTTCTGACTTGTCCAGTTAACAAAGATTTTTTGCCATCATTAATCTGATTTTTTATGTCACTATTTGGCATTAAATCATAAATTGCTCTTATACTATTGTAATGTTAACTTTTCATGCATGCCAACTCAACTCATCCTCCACTGTCCCTCCCTAACTATACTGCAACCTCCTTGAGAGTGTGTTTTGGTGTGTTTTTTATTGTGTTTGTTATGGCACTCAACATAGTGCTGTGCACATAGTTGGTATCCAATAAACATTTTTTGAAAAATTTTTAGCATGATAAAAGCCTCTATCTCAAAAAAGTAGATGGAATTCTTCTAGCATCTCCATATCAATGCAAATCATTTGAGTGATAATTAGTTCTCTGAGTTCAGCTACAAGCTTTGACATGCTTCAGCAGAGAGCAAGGGTCCTATATAATACTCAAAACAAAGCAAAATTCTTAGCCTGAATCAAAGAAATTCTCTTTCAAAGAGAACCTTTCTGTCCCCAAGTCCTAATGTTCTCTGTTAACCCAAAGTTACTTCTAGTTATATCAAAATCTCTGGAAGCTCTTTTAGCCCAAACAACCCTGGAGTCAAAGTCAAACTGCCCAAAGTCAAACAGCCTGGCACAATGAGTGTCGATTCTCCATCTCGGACTTTTCGAAAAGCAGTAGAACCTTTGCACTTGCACCTTCCTCCACAGCCTATCAAGTCAGTTATGTCTGGGACACATCATCCCACCCCTCCAGTATCCAGGCTGTCAGATAGTGATCATTAATGACAGGATACTTCCCCAGCCTGTTAGTTTCTTTATCCCTCTTGATTATATAGGGCAACCTGGCCCATTCTACAGGGCTTCTTCCTGCCATCATATTATTGGCCCTTAGTTATAAAAGCTTTTGCCTGGAAAGCTGTGTCAGAGGTTAATGTGACTATTTTTTTCTCTCCTCAGATTCACTTTACTGGAAACAAACTCTCCAGAATGCTGCTTAGAGAGTTATTTATCTTTATAACTTGAAAAGGCCATGTTCATGCTAGGGGCTCTGGGTGAATCTTACCATTGTTATTTCTCCTCTGTCACCTCCCACCAGTCTCATCAGCTAAAAAGATCCAAAATAGACTGCAAAAGAGAGTAGGTCAATAGAATGCAGGCTTGGCCTTCTAAAGGGCATGGCTTTTTTCCCAAAATGGTTTGTCACTGGACACTGGAAGACAAGGACATGGATGGCTCTCGAGGGCTTTTCCATCTTGAATTTGAATGAGACTGGCTCAGGGTGAATCAATAATGATCTTTGCTTCTTCATTTTCATCCACCCTAATGTGTTGCTCGGATCAACATCGCTATTAAAACACGAGGTGGAGGGCAGTTTCTCTCTATTGGAAAGACAGTCACATTTTCTTTCCAGGACCTTTCACTCTTCAACTCAGGATCTCAGCTTAGTACTTTCTCTGAGGCTTAAGGTTTGGGGGAAGGTGGGTGGTCCACTCTTCTCTTTCTGAAACCAAATTGCAACTTCTCTAGAGATGCCTCCTTCATTTGGAAGGACAACATTATGAGAATTTGAGCTATGTCCTAGACATAGGCGAGCTGTAGGGATGGATGGAGAGCAAGGACTGGGCCAGCCCCAAAGCCCAGTTCAAAGGCTGCCTCCTCTGGGAAGATTTAATGTTTCTCTCCTTTGTGTTTCTAGAGCACTTGCCTACCCTCTTGCCCTGCAATCCTAATCCCCTATCCAGAGGTAACCCCTATTAGCTTGCTATATCTCCTTTCAGACTCCCTCTATGTGTATGCAGATGTATATAGAGAATATACGAGGTCTGTCTGGAAAGTATCCAGCCATGTAACAGGAAAAATAGAGACTTTTATTGAAGATGATACAAGGTACAAGAAACATTGTACATAGGACAATGATGCCTCAGTCCCCCTCAAAGTAAGCACCTTGAGACCTCACACAGTTCTCTCAGCATCTCTTAACCCATACACATTCAACGTTCTCAGGTGTTCTGCTTATTACAGGCCTTCCACAACTTGGATCACTTTCAACAGATTTTTTACCATCTTTGAAGCATTTGTGCCACACTTTAATTTGTGCTGCACCCATCGCATCGTCCCTGAAAGCCTTCTGAATCACTTGAATAGTTTCTTCAGAGGAATGTTCGAGTTTAACACAAAATTTGATGCAGATTCGTTGCTCTACTTGCTCAGTTGTTTTGAATGCAATGGCCACACAGCACATGTGCTCACTCAACGGCGTCTAGAGCCCCAATAAGTAGTACAATGTAGTCATCACTGTTCACACTTGTGTATTCCAGTCCACTCTCCTTGGCTGCCAGGTTACATCGATGTGGCTCAAACCATTCTCACGATATTTACCATGGCTTGATACTTTCCAGACAGACCTCATATATATCTCATATAGTGTTTTTTAATATAAATACTATCATGCTGTACATTTCATTCTGCAGCTTGTTTGTTTTTTCTTTCTAAACCAGTGGTTCTCAAACATTAGCATGCATCAGAAATACCTAGGGGACTTGTTGAAAGACAGTTTTCTTGTTTCCACCTCCAGAATTTCTGATTCAGTAGGTCTGGGGTGGAAGCTGAGAATTCTCGCTTCTAAAAAGTTCTCAGGTGAGCTGAAGCTGCTAGTCCAGGGACCATACTTTGAGAACCACTGCCTTAAACAATATGCATGAAGATTTTTCCATGAATACATTTCATTCTTATGACTGCTATATATCATTCCATAGTAGCACTTTGTGCCTAACTGACAGTGTTTATCCTGTGTCATTATAGTTAGCGATACTCTCTGCCATCATTGCCACCCCACCACCCTACACATATTCACAATAGATTAAACTCTGAAAGGATTGAATTTTTTGTGTTTCTATCCCTCGTAGTGCCCAGCATATAATATATAATCAAGAAATGAATGAAAGAAAGAATGAATGATCAACTTACCTGAGAGGGGCTTTTTGAAGCTAAGTGAGTATGTGGGTTTTGGGGGAGGCCCAGTAAAGTTTCTGAATATCTGGGACTCCCTGTGGACTCTGATCAGATACTGATATTATATTGGTGGGAAGTATGTGTGTGTGTTGGGGTGAGGAAAGGGAATGTATACTTGTGGGAAAAGCTGGTAAGGTGATTCCTATATCTCCTCCACCTCTTCCTCACCCTTCCACCTTCCACTGTCCACCTGCCCTTTTTAAAAAAGAAAAGGAGTGGCCATATGAGGGCAAAAGAAAGAGCTTCTCTCTGTGTTCAGATGCTAATTGTTTTCTGGTTACATGTTATCAAAGGTAGAAATCACTCATCTTGCACATCAGTATTCTCATCTGCAAGATGAAAAGGTCCTGGGAAAGGATACTAGTTTTACACTTTGAATTTACCACTTTTCATCTGAGAATCATAAGGCATTCTTATCACTTTGGTCCTTATCTCCTCTGCCTAGGGCATGCTAATTTGCTCTCAGAGACACACTTACTATAGTCGTATGCGCGGATACCTGACATTTCTGCAGTGTACTTGCAATGTTTCATCTGATCGATCACATTTCTTCATTAAGGTGTGAATTGCAACCCTCTACTCACTGAATGAGGTAACTGAAATCACTTATTCATAGTATTACCTACTGCTAGTGTAGCACCATACTAAAACTTGAGGACCACAGAAGAATTTTACGGCAGAATTTCTATTCTGAATCAGCTTATATGTTAGGTGGAAAGGTTAGACATTTACACATGAAACATTCAAATAGTAATACATGATAATGTATTATTAGGTGCCAATACATATAGTACAAATCTATGTCATCCAGTACTGTAGCCACTAGCCACATGTGACTATTGAGTACTGACAAAGATTTTTCTACTTGGTCAAACTTTAGGCTTCTGAATCTTCTTGTAAGCCCATCCATCTATGCACTTCCCTGTGAAATCCAGTTTTAGCAAAGAACCCTGCTAGGTAAGGTTGGCAAGAACACCCCACCCTCTTCATCCTCTGTTATCTCCCAGGTGATAATGTCTGATTGCCATGGCCTGTCTTCAGCAAGAATTCTGTTAGGTTCGGTTTGCCAGAATCCCCCGCACCCCTAATGTTTCCTCGTAGTATTAATAAATTTCCATCCATTGACCACACCCTGCTCCTTGGCTATAAATTTCCACTTGCCCATGCTGTATTTAGAATTGAGCCCACTCTCTCTCCCCCACTGCAAAATCCCACTGTTGTACTCCCTATACCTATCACAATGATCCTGAGTAAAATCTTTCTTACTGTGCTTTAATAAGCATCATTAAATCATTTTTTTTCTTTAACATTACCTGAAATGTGACTAGTTAGAATTCAGATGTGTTGTAAATACAAAATATGCACCAGATTTCAGACTTAAGACAAAGGAAAGAATGTAGAAGTATCTCATTAAAGAATTTTTATATATGGACACGCTTGAAGCTCAGACTTGGGGGGAGCAAGAGCAACATACATAACCTAAACATCTGTACCCCCATAATATCCTGAAATTAAAAAAAAGAATTTTTATATCAATTATATGTTAAAATAGTAAATTTAAAAATATATTGGGTTAAGTAAGATATATTATTAAATTTATTTCACCTATTTCTTTTTACTTTTTAAAATGTGGCTACTAGAAAAATTAAAATTATATATATGTGGTTCATATTATCTTTTTCTTTTTTTTTTTATTGAGACAGAGTCTTGCTCTGTCATCCTGGGTAGAGTGCAGTGGTGTCATCATAGCTCACAGCAACCTCAAACTCCTGGGTTCAAACAATCTTCCTGCCTCAGCCTCCCGCAGTAGCTGGGACTACAGATGTGTGCCACCACACCTGGCTAATTTTTCTATGTTTAGTAGAGATAGAGTCTTGCTCTTGCTCATGCTGGTCGTGAACTCCTGAGCTCAAGCGATCCTCCCACCTCAGCCTCACAGAGTGCTAGGATTACAGGCGTGAGGCAGCACACCTGGCCCATATCTTTCTATTGAACAGAGCCGGTATAAATAATAAATATTTTAAGAATTTATAGAAAAAAAGACGAATGAGCTGGAGTAGTTACAAAGGAGATGGGATGCTTTGTTACAAATGATATAAACCCAACTCATACTAGCTTAACCTCTCTCTCTCTCTCTCTCTCTCTCTTTCGCACAAATAGGGAGATACTTTACTGGCTTGCATAACTGAAAAGTCTACAGAGTATATTTGGGACTGTAGACAACCATCTCATCTACCATGTGAAAAGAACAGAGTTGAGATAGGCAGAGTTCTGATGATGCTGTTTGAGCCCCAGACTCACAATGTCCTAGGTAAGCAAGTCAAGCAAGGAAAAAAAGAATCTCTTTCTTTTAGCTTCAATAGAAAAGTCCTGGAAAGGACCCTAATTGGCTGGGCCACACTGTGGTTGGAAGAGGCCAGTGATTGCTGGCCTAACTAGGGTCACATGGAGAGGGGAAACCAGAAGAAGGGAAGTAGAAAAGAGTATGAGGGAGAAAAACAACCATAGTTACTATGTCTACCACAACTGGACTATACATATGTAAATATAATTAAGATAAGAATACATATATACTTTAGATAAGCTAATATGCCACATAATGCCAAGCACAGGCTTTTTTCTTCGATTAACTTTCTTTTCTTTTAATTAAAGGCAAGGAAATAATGTTTTTCAAAGTTTTGCCTCACTTCTTCTCTCTAACATTCAATGCCTCCTCCCTTCTAGGTAGCCAGTGTTACATAGTGGAAAGATAAGATTTGTATCTGGCTTGGACCCAAGAATGAATTTGGGCTCTGCCATTTACTTGATATGCAACATTGATGAAATACTTTATGTCTCGAGTCTCAGTTTCCTCATCTACAATATGTGTGGGTAGAAGAATATCTACCTTACAAAGTTATTTTGAGAATTATATGACTTAACAACTTTAGTAGGTGCCCAGTTAATATTTCCTCATCTCCTTCTTCTTCATGATAGAGAATGTGCTTTGGAAAGAGGTGCACAGCAGTGTGCTAGTAAATGTTCACCAAACAATTCCCTTGGGGAAAAAGTGCCCTAATTTGTAGTGTTTGCCAATTTCTGTGGTGTAAATACTCCCACTGTGGCAGATTTCAAGACACCAATGTAAAGTCACTGAACACAGAGTTGGGAATAGATGTGTATAATCAGCTCTCATCATACCACAATTGCGACTCAGACATTTAAATCAGGCTACTGTCCCCTTCAAAGGAGAACATAGAACAAAATGGAGAAGTTATTATTTTCAAATATTGTCCCTGAAATTCTCTCTTGATATCCATTCTCTGCCTGGCTCTTCTGACTCCATCAGATGAATTTCCTGTAGCTATCTCAGCTTTTCTTTAGACCTAGAAGAAGATAACTAATTGCTTTGTGGCTTTAGGACAACTGGCTCCCAGATGAATGGAGATCTTTTATTGCAAAAGTTCAAAATGGCTTTCCAGGCAAAACCAGTTAGAAGGAGCTTAAGCTGAAACAATAAGAGAACTTATCTCCAAGAAATTTCAAAAAGTTTCACCTCTCTAGTTTGCCTCTTTTAAAAGTGAAAGATTGATATCACTACATACCTATCAAAATGACTGACATAAAAAATAGTAATACCGCCAAATGCTGGTGGGGATATAAAGAAACTGGATCACTCATTCATTGCTGGTGGGTATGTACAATGGTACGGCCACTCTGGAAAACATTTTGGCAGTTTCATAAAAATCTAAACTGCGCATTTATCCCAGAGAAATGAAAATTTATATTTATGTTTACACAAAAACCTGTACTTAGGTGTTCAGAGCAGCCTTTTTTCATAATAGCCATGTTATGGACCACATGTTTCTGTGCCCCCCTCAAATTCCTCTTTTGAAACCCTAACCCCCAATGTGATGGTAATTAGGAGGTGGAGCCTTTGGGAAGTAATTAGGTCATGAGGGTAGAGCCCTCATGAATGGGATTAATGCTTTATAAAAGGGACTCCAGGTCCAGTGCTGTGGAGTCACACCTGCTATCCCAGCACTTTGGGAGAATCGCTTGAGGCCAGGAGTTTGAGACCAGCCTCAGCAACATAGTGAGACCCCCGAGACCCTGTCTCTACAAAATAAATAAATAAATTTAGCTAGGCATAGTGGTGGTGCCTGTAGTCCTAGCTATTAATACTTGGGAGGTTGAGGCAGGAGGATCACTTGAGCCCAGGAGTTCGGGGTTACAGTGAACTATGATCGTGCCATTGCACGATCCAGAGAGCAGTCTCGCCCTCTTTCTGCCATTCGATGATACAAGAAGAAATTAGCAGTCTGCAACCTGGAAGACAGCCTTCATGAGAACCCAACCATGCTGGCAGCCTGATCTCAGATTTCCAGTCTCCAGAACTGTGAGAAACATATTTGTATTATTTATAAGCCACCTAATTTGTGGTCCTTTGTCACAGCAGCCTGAATAAGTAACACAATCCAAAAACTGGAAACCTAGATATCCTTCAACAGATGAAAGGTTAAACAAACTGTGGTCCATCCATACCATGGAATGCTACTCAGCACTAAAAAGGAACCAAGTATTGATACACACAGCAACTTGAATGAATCTCCAGGGAAATTATTCACAGCAAAAAAAAAAAAAACCAATAACAAAAAGTAGCACACTGTATGATACCATTTATATAACTTTCTTGGAATGACAAAAGTATAGAGATAGAGAAGAGATTAGTGGTTGCCAGGGGTCAGAGATGGATGTGATGGGAGGTGGAGATGAGTTTAGCTCTAAAGCAACATGAGGGATCTTTGTGGTATTGTGACTGTTCAGTATCTTGACTGTGATGGCGGATGCATGAACCTGCACAGGTGATAAAGTTGTATAGAATGTCACACACAAACACACACAATGAGTACAAGTAAAACTGGGGAAATCTGAATAAGATAAGTGGATCATATCAATGTCATCAACATCCTGGTTGTGGCGATATACTGTAGTTTTATGAGATGTTACCATTTGGAGAAATCAGGAAAAGTGTACAAAGGATCTCTGTATTCTTTCTCACAACTGCATGTGAATCTATAGTTCTGAAATAAGATTTCAATGTAAAAAGTCAGAGAAAAAATCTAAAAAAAAAAAAAAAGGAAAGAAAAAGAGAAGATCCTCAACTCCAGGCTTCTCCAATAAGCAATCTCATTCTGATAAATGCCTTTAATCTATTGACTTCCCTCAGATGTCCTATCTTCAGCACTGACCTTTTTCTCCATTAACGTCTTCACTTAAAGGCTGATACTTTCTCACTTTCTCCCAACTTGATACTGATCATGGTGTACATCACGTACAGTGTTTCTTGGTCATTTTCTCATGTCTGTCATCTCACACACTTATTTTCAGCTGTAGCATTCCTATGGCCTGACTATCTCTTTATAAATCTGATAACTCACACATAACAACAATGTTGACAACACTGGCCCGGAGCATTGCACTGCCAGTCTACCTCAATCTGATCTGGCAGCCTCACTTAGTCTTCCAGGCCAAGCCTTCCTTAAACTATGCTGCCCTCATGTACCTTACCTGCCCCGAGGTAGTCTAGAAAAGTCTTGTATTTCAGTCATTTTGGAGTGTGCTGGTTAAGAATAAGGACTTTGGAACTTGACAGACATAGGTCCGAATCAAGGGTTTGCCATTTAGTAGCTGTGACCTTAGGCTACTGAGTCTGTTTCCTCATCTGTAAAATGGGGATAATAGTATCTATCTCATAGGCTATTGTGAGGGTTAAATGAGATAATGGATGTCAAGTGCCTAGCATAGAGTAAATACTCGCTTATTATTATTCTATTCCTCTTGCTTTTTCTGCCCTTGAACCTCACAGCATGGCCAGCTTAGTACCCATGGGCTTTTTCGTGTATCCAAGGCCAAGATCCATTTCTTCCATCTTTTGCCTCCCAATGCCTTGCATGCTTTTCCTACCTGATGCCTTTATAAACCTAAAGCAAAAGACTGTGGACAGAAAAGTGGAAGACTGTGGTGACTGACTAGAGATTATCTGAAGGATCAGTCCCATCCTTATTTGAGTCCTAAGCCTAGACTACCACGTAGCTTTTTCTTGCCTTCTTAGCCCTTGAGTGGGTTTAATAATGTCCCACGTGGGCCACCATAGAAGTGTGGTAAACATCAAGTAGTTGGTAGGCTTATCCTTTTTTTTTTTCAGTTCTACCATATCCCTCAGGCTCTAGAGCTCAACTGATATCCCCTACACTAGTCAGAAATATGGTTTCTTTACTCAGATAATTCTGGATGGGGTGGTGGAATAATTCTTCCCCTACGAACTAAGGGAGAATCTTTCAAAGCCCATTGGAAAAAGTAAGCAATACAAACAACATTATGATAAGACTTTCTTTGCACGTGAGGGGTAATGTATGGTAAGACAGTAGGACACTAGTTGTCAAGGTGTGGCCTCTGGACCACCAGCAGCATCAGCATTTCCTGGGAATTTGTTAGACATGAAAAATCTTGGGCCCCACCTCGGAACCTCTGAATCAGAAATTCTGGATGTGGGGCCCAGAAATCTGTGTGTTAAACAAGCTCTAGAGATGACTGATGAACACTAAAGTTTGAGAGCCACTGGTGTAGTGGTTAGGAGCACAGACTCTGAAGTCAAATTGCTTGGGTTTAACTCCCTGCTCTTTCATTACTAGCTATGTAACCTAGAGCAAGCCATTTACACTCTCATGTCTCAGTTTCCCTATCTATAAAATGGGAATAATAGTATTCTCTCCTTGAAACCCCTGATTTTCCCCCTGTCCTGGCTTCAGTGACACTACACTTTCCTCCTGGTTTATTTTATACCTCCTTGGTCCCTCCATCTTTTTTGCTGGTTCCTTGTCCTCTGTTTGACAACAGGTCCTAAGGCCCAGTCCAGGAACCTCTTCCTTATTTCTGTTCTATTCTCTCCCTAGATAATGTCATGCAATCCCAAGACTTTAAATGTTATCTGTGTGTTGTTGACTCCAAAATTAATTAATATCTCTAACTCTGACATCACCTGGGACTTGAGACATGCATATCTGACTATTTAACAACTCAGTCTGGAGTTTCATTAGGCATATCAACTTTTACATGTCTAAAACTGAAATCGTGGTATGTGACCACCTCCCCAAGCCCCTTCCCCTTGAGTCTTTCTTACTTTAGTAAATAATTCCACCGTTCACCCAAGTGAAGAAACTTGGGAATACCCTTGAATCTTCTCTTTTATTTTATACCCCACATCCAAATCATCACCAAAACCTGGTGGCCCTAACTCCAAAGTACATACAGAATTGTCCTCGGTGCTGCTCCCTACCACCTTACTCCAAGCCACCACCCTCTCTCATGTTCTCTTTTTGCAATAGTCTCCTAACTGGTTTCTCTGCTTCCAATCTCACTCTATTACAGTCTGTTCTCTAAAAATACCAGAGATCTTTAAAAATGTAAATCCAATCACCTCACTCCTCTGCTTGAGACCTTTCAATATCTTTCCTGAACAAGTGGTCAGAACAAGAACAAAAGCCAAGCCCCTGACCCAGGCCCACAAGGCCTGCATGGTCTGAATCATCCCTGACTCTCCAACCTCCTCTCTCATGACGCTTCCCATTATTCCTGACACTCCTGTCACACCAACCTTCTCTGCATTTTTCCAACATGCCAAGCTTGTTCCTGTCTTCAGGCTCAGGTACTAGTTCTTCCCTCTGTCTGGAACATTTCTCCCCTGGGTCTACAAATGGCTGGATTTTTATCATCCAGATCTTGGCTCAATTGTCGCCTCATCAGAGAGCCATTCTTTTACCAGCCAACCAAAAGTAGACTGTCCATTTCAATCACATCACCCTGTCTTTATTTTTTTCATCAAACTTATCAAAGCACCTGTCATTACATATTTATGTGTTTATCTATCTTTCTGTACTAGAATGTAAGCTCCATGAAAGCAGGAAGCTTGACTGTCTTACTCACTGTCATATCCCAGTGCCCAACACTGTGTGACACATAAAAGGTCCTCAATAATTGTTTGCTCAATTAATAAATATTCCCAAATAGTTGTAGTTCTTTGGAAAATGGGTATTTCTCCATCTATATGCTGAGACATGCCAGACATATGTTCTACAGGCATGCCAACGTTCACGCCTAACTTTAGGCTTTTATTGCTCTGAGCAACTTATGGCATATAGAAAGGAGCTCGATAAATGCTCATGAAATAAATAAATGAAGAAATGGACTTCTACAACCTCTTCTCTGTTTATTCTAGCACATAGACATGAACAACACTGATGATTCTATTATTTGCTTAGCCATTTTTAGGGCATTGCCTTGAAAGCACTGCCATTCAAATGAAGAAAGAGGGCTATCTACATGTAACAGTGGAAGACAATAACAGTTAAAGCAGTTAGAAAAAGTGGGGTGGGGGTAGGTGGTAGGGTGGTGGTGTTTCACAGTGGGGAGTGAAGATGGAGTGCTTTGGCCACGGTAGTGATTCTCAGACTTCAGTATTTATACGAAAGCAGTCATTCTGATTCAGCAGTTCTGGGATAGGGTGACCACCCGTCCTGGTTTGTTCAAGACTTTTTCAGTTTTATCACTGAGAGTCTGGTATCCAGGGAAACCCCTCACTCCTGAGAAAACCCAGATGATTGATCACCCTAGTTCTGGGATGAGTTATTTTAATTCAACACCCTCAGGTATCTCTGACACAGGTGGTCCCTAGGCCACACTTTGAGACATACTGCAATGCAAGTAAAAGGCTTGGTGGCAGCCCAACTTACCAACTCTGATCTCCGCTCTGATTCCAAATGATAGGGTTGGCTCGGCTGCTGCTGTTCTCTTTCCAACCTTAGCTAAAAGGAACACTTTGTAAGGCTTCAATTGATTCAAGAAGATTGAAAATGCAGGGCTAAGTGATTAAACCTCTTACAGATGGAAGAACATTTAAATGCCTAAATTGCTTGGATACTTTAAAAATCGGGAGACATGGCCAAATTGTATCACCCAAAAAGTTCTAAAATAATCAGCTAAAGGGGACAACGCAGAATGTGACTGGCATAGTGTCATTTCTTCCCAGTCTGCTGACCTCTTCATTTCAATGGCTATAGGCAGAGCTGTTAAGTGATCTATGAAATGTTAACCTTTCTATCAGGGCTGCAGGTGCTGTCACCAGAATAAATTTGAGTTCTGTCGACGAAAGGGTGTCAAAGGACACCAAATCTCTTTTTCCTCAATCATCTCCAATTCTTTCAAAGATCCTCTGCTCAGTTGTCACTGTAGCCTGAGATCCATTGCAGGTTCTTCACCTTAGATTTCATAGTTGAAGAGTGCACAATTAAGGATAAAACCTTTAGTTTTCAATAAGCCATAGTAAAGAGGACCAACTGCCTAAGTAAAGGTATATTTTCAATACAGATGCTATTTCTGGTTTGTGGTATGTGTTGGTGGAGATGTAGAGAAATTGGAACTGTCATACATTGTTAGTGGGAGTGGAAAATGGTGCAGCTGTGTGGAAAACAGTTTGGCAGTTTCTCAAATAGTTCAACATAAAATTAGCATATGACCCAGCAATTCCACTCCTAGGCATATGCCCCCAAAGAATTGAAAATGGGATGCAAACAGCCACTTATATGCAAATGTTCATAGCAGCATTATTTACAATAGGCAAAAGATGGAAACAACCCAAATGTCCACTGGTGGATGAATGGATAAATGAATTGTGGCATATACATACAATGAAATAATATTCAACCAAAAAAGGAAGGAAATTCTGATACATATTACGACATGGATGAAACTTGAAGACATTACGCTGAGTGAAATAAGCCAGACACAAAAGGACAAATATTGTGTTATTCCACCTATATGAGGTACCTAGAATAGGCAAGTTCATAGAGACAGAAGGTTGATTAGAGGTTACTGGGAATTGGGGGGAGAGGGAAATGGTGAGTTATTTTTTAATAGGTACAGAATTTCCATTTGGAATGCTGAAAATACTTTAGAAATAAATTGTGGTAATGATTGTACAACAATGTGAATATAAGGCCACAAAATTGTACACTTAAAAATAGTTAAAATGGAAAATTTTATGTTATATATGTATTGCCACAATTTATTTAGAAAAAGATCTGATAGTACTAGGAATCTGGGGGTGGTAGTGAGTCAGGGGAGAGAATGAACCTGATGCCCCGAAGGCAGTTACCTGGCAAGCCTGGCAGCTTTGAAGAGAAGGATTATCTAGGGCCTGGAGCACTGTATGCAGCAAGGATACAGAAGGTGGTACATTCTCATCTGCATGTTTAATAAGCCACTTACGTGGGTCATGCAGGTGGTCCTTGGAGCACACTTCCATTAGCAACAGAGTCCATGGATGGGTAAGTGGCACAAGTTTTGGTAAGTGGGAATTTGAATGAGTGACTGAGTATCTAGGAGCCTAGCACAACACCCAGTGGGTGCTCTAAAAATGTGTGTTGCATTATTGATTGATGGGAGAAGGTGAAGGGCTCAATAACTATTTTTGAATAAATGAGTTCATATTGTTGGCCAGGCATGGTGGCTCACGCCTGTAATCCTAGCACTCTGGGAGGCCGAGGCGGAAGGATTGCTTGAGCTCAGGAGTTCGAGAATAGCCTAAGGAAGAGTGAGACTCCGTCTCTACCCAAAATCGAAAAAATTAGCCAGCCCTGGTGATGCATGCCTGTAGTCCCAGCTACTCGGGAGGCTGAGGCAGGAGGATCACTTGAGCCCAGGACTTTGAGGTTGCTGTGAGCTAGGCTGATGCCACGGTGCTCTAGCCTGGGCAACAGAGTGAGACTCTGTCTCAAAAAAATAACTAACTAACTAAATAAATACCATATTGTTGCCTCTCTTTGAAATGCTTTTTCCCTCTATCTCTGGGAAAATCCATCCCTCAAAACTTGACATAAACATAGCCTCCTCTGTGAAGCCTTTCCAGATTTCGTGTCCTCTACCCCAAGTAGATGTGACCTGTCCTATGACTATGAGGGGTTATGGAGAGGCATAAGTGCTGGGGTTCAGGGGTGTATTAGGGGCACTGGGAAAGGACAGCTGGGCTGGGAATGTCAGGAAGGATCACAAATTTGCACTTGGAGTTTGTCACTGGAGTTGCAGTTGCTACAAGGGCAGGAAGCTTAGAGTCAACTAACAGCAAAGTAAGTGCGGCCAACCTCCCTGATTGGTCAGAACAATGAAAACTGCAAATTGGAGAGAAACTAGTAAACCAATGACAAAGTAACTCAGGCCCAGCCCCCTGATTGGTCCCAGTGGCAAATTCAAACCATGTATCAACCACCATCTTTAACTCTATGTTAATGTCCTTGCCTTCTTTTAGAACATTCATTCTTTCCCATCTCTGCATGTGAAAATCCTGCCTTGTTTTTCAAGGTTCAGTTCAGATTGAAGCCTCCTCTATGAAACTTTCTCTGATTTCATATCTCCATCCCCAATGGGAAGATGAGTGGGAAGTACCAGACCTGGGGTACAGGGCATTGTTGGAAGTGCTGGGATAAGAAAGATGGGATGGTGCTAGAAGGAAGGACTGAGGTTTTTTTTTTTTTTTATTTCAGCATATTATGGGAGTACAGATGTTTACGTTACATATGTTGCCCTCGGCCCCCCTCCCCCCCTAAGTCCGAGTTTCAAATATTGGACTGAGGTTTTGTATTAAGATTTTTTGCACGTGAGTTTGTTGACTTGCATTGTGGTTACTATAATTGACAAAGTAAACAACCCAGGCCTCTGATGGTAAGAGCTAAGGCAGTGAGCTAGGATAACACAGACGAGTGCAGGGAGTTGATGATGACAGCTCAGAAGAGAAATTAAAACTGCTAATCCGCAGAGCTGGAATTTCAACCAAGGTTCTTCTGTCTCTGAAACTCATACTATTGACCTCAATATCAGTTGTTCTAATGCATTGACTTCAGTATTTATTATTAATTTAGAATTACCTAGGTGGCTAGTGGGCCTTACACCCAAGAGTTTGATTTACTAAAAGGGGCCCAGGAGCTGGGATTTTAATAAACTCCTCAATCGATTCTGAACCTAGTGGTCCAAGGATGACATTCTGAGACTTTTCTTTGTTTCCTTGGTGCCGATAACCCCAAACCTCAACCAATCTTTGTTATGCATGTTTAGCAGTGTGATAAATACCTTATTTTAGAAAAGACTATTTTTTCCCATTGATTGGTCTTGCCACCCTTGTTGAAAATCAGTTGACCACAGATGCATAGGCTTGTTACTGGACTCTCAATTTTATCTCAATTTATACTATATCTCAATCATTTGTATGTATATCCTCATACCTATAGCACATATCCTTTTTATATTGAGGTAAAGTTCGCATCACATATAATTCACCTTTTTAGCCATTTTAAGTATACAATTTAGTGGCTTTCAGTACATTCACAATGTCATGCAACCACCACCAATATATAATTCCAGAACACCAAAAAGAAACGCTGTACCCATTAAGCAGTCCTTGCTCATTCCATTCTCTCCCCAGCCTTTGACAACCACTAGTTTGCTTTCTGTGGCTATGAATTTGCCTATTCTGGGCATTTCATATAAATGGAATCATACAATAGGTAGTTTTTCATGTTTTCAAGATTCATCCATGTTATAACATGTATCAATACTTTATTCCTTTTCATGACTGAATAATATTCCATTGTATGGTTATACCACATTTTGTTTATCCATTCATCAGTTGATGGACCTTTGGATGTTTCCCCTTTTCTTGCTATTATGAATAATGCCACAATGAACATTTATGTACAATTTTTTGTGTGGACATATGTTTTTATTCTCTAGAAATGAAATTGCTGGATCATATGGTAATTCTCTTTATCTTTTTAAGGAACCGCCAACATGTTTTCCTCAATCATTATGCCATTTTACATTCCCATCAGCAATTTATGAGGATTCCAATTTCTCCTTGTCTTTGCCAACATGTTATTTTCTGTTTCTTTTTTTTAAGTTATAGCCATCTTAGAATATTAGGTAGTATCTCATCGCAGTTTTGATTTTGATATCCCTAATGACTAATGATATTGAATATCTTTTCATGTACATGTTGGCCATTTGTGTATCTTTGGAGAAATGTCTATTCAAGTCCTTTGCCCATTTTAATTTGGTTGTCTTTTTTGTTGTTGAGTTATACAGGTTCCTTATATAATGTGCATATTAGACCATTATCAGATATATAATTTGCCAAAATTTTCTTTCATTCTGTGAATTGTCTTTTTCCTTCCTTGATGCATTCTTTGGTGCCCAAAAGTTTTAATTTTTTTGAAGTTGAATTTGTGTTTTTTTTCTTTTGTTTGTGCTTTTGTCATATCTAATAAGAATCCATCACTAAATTCAAGGTCATGAAGATATTACCTCTATGTTTACTTCTAAGAGGCTTACAATTTTAGCTCTTGTATTTAGATCTTTGATTCAATTTGAGTTAATTTTCATATATGATGTGAGGTAAGGGCCCAAATTCATTCTTTTGCATGTGAGTATTCAAGTATTCCAGTACCATTTGTTGAAGAGACTATTCTTTCCCCATTGCATGGTCTTGGCACCTCTGAAAATCAATTCACTTTAAACATTTGGCTTTTGATCTGACTGTCAATTCTATTCCATTTTCTATATGTCTATTCTTATGCCAGTAACATACTATTTTGATTACTGTACTTTGTAGTAAGTTTTGAAGTTGAGAAGTCCTAGTCTTCCAACTTTGTTTTTCTTTTTCAAGATCACTTTGGTTATTCAGGGTCCCCTGCAATTCTGTATAAATTTTAGGATCATCTTGTTCATTTCTGCAAAAAATGCAATTGCATTTTGATAGGGATGACATTGAATCTGCAGGTAGCTAGCTTTGGGTAGTATTGCCATCTTAACATTATTAAGTCTTTCAGTCCATGAATACAGGATGTTTTTCCATTTATTTAGGCCTTCTTCATTTCTTTTAACAATGTTTTGTGGTTTTCAGTGTATAATTCTTGCACCTCCCTAGTTATATTTATTCCTAAGTACAGTTTTCCCACAGCCTCCTGTGTGCTTTAAATCATCTCTGGATTACTTATAATACCTAATGCAATGTAAATGATATGCAAATATTTTTATACTGTATAGTCTAGGGAATAATGACAAGAAAAAAATCTGTACATGTTTAATACCTATGCAATCATCCATTTTTTTCTGAATATTTTCAGTCTGCACTTGGTCAAATCCACAGATGTAGAATCCACGGATATGGGGAGCCAACTATATTTTATTATTTTTGATTCTATTGTAAGTATAATTGTTCTCTTAATTTCTTTTTCAAATTGTTCATTGCTAGTGTGTATAAACACAAATGATTTTTGTATGTTGATCTTGTATCCTGAAACTTTGCTGAATTCATTTATTAGCTCTAGAAAATTTTTTTAAAATTCTCTAAAATTTTCTGTATATAAGATCATGTCATTTGTGAATAAAAGCAGTTTCACTTTTTCTAATTTGAATGGCTTTTCTTTATTTCTCTTGACTAATTTCTTTGGTTAGAACCTTCAGCACAATGTTCAATAAAAGTTGTGAGAGCAGATATCCTTGTGTTGTTTCTGATCCTTGTGGAAAAGTTTCCAGTCTTTCAGCATTGAGTATTATGTTATCTGTGAGTTTTTCATACATGCCCTTTGTCAAGTTGAAGAATTTCCCTTCTATTCCTAGTTTTTCGAGTGTTTAAACCAACTTTACATTCCTGGCATGAATCTCACTTTGTCATAGTACATAATCCTTTTAATATGTTGCTGGAGTCAGTTTGCTAGTACTATAGTTTGTTTAGCATTTTGCTTCAATAATCATAAGGGATATTGGCCATCAGTTTTATTTTTTGTAATGCATATGGGTTTGGTATCAGGGTAATACCTCATGAAATGTGTTAGGAAGTGTTCCTTCTTTTCTATTTTTTAGAAGAGTTTGAGAAGGATAGGTGTTAGTTTTTTTAAAAAACATTTGGTAGAATTCACCATTGAAGTTATTTTGTGTTGAGGTTTTTTTTTTTTTTTTGGTGGGAAACTTTCTATTATTATTTCAATATCTTGTAGCAGGTCTATATAGATTTACTATTCTTGAGTCAGTTTCAGTAGCTTTTGTGTTTCTAGGAATTTGTCCACGTTGTCTAGGTCAGTGGTCCCTAACCTTTTTGGCACCAGGGGCTGTTTTCATGGAAGACATTTTTTTCCATGGACCAGGGAGGGGGAAGATGGTTTCGGGATGGTTCAAGTGCATTCCATTTATTGTGGACTTTATTTCTATTATTATTACATTGTAATATATATTGAAACAATTATACAACTCACCATAGGTTGGGGACCCCTGGTCTAGGTTATCTAATTTGTTGGTGTACAATTATTCATAGTATTCCCTTATAATACTTTTTATTTCTATATAGGTTGGTAGTAATGTCCCCTCTTTTATTTTGATTTTAGTAATTTCAGCCTTCTCTCTTTTTGTATTGGTCAGTTTAGCTAAAGTTTTGTCAGTTTTGTTGATCTTTTCAAATACCAAATTTTGGTTTCATTAATTTTCTCCATCGTTTTTCTTTTTTTCTCACTTTATGAGGTATAATTGACAAATAAAAATTATATATATTCAAGGTATACAATGTGATGATTTGATATACATACATGTTATGAAATGATTACCACTAATTATTTAACACATCCATCAGCACACTTAGTTACTTTTGTGTGTATGTGTGTGTGTGTGTGTGTGGTGAAGACACTTAAGATCTAATCTCTTTGTAAATTTCAAGTAGACAATACAATATTCTTAACTATAATCACCATGCTGTATATTAGATTCCCAGAACATATTCATCTTATAACTGAAAATTCATACCCATTGGCCAACATCTCCCCATTTCTCCCACCCACCCCCAGCCCCTGGTAACTACTGTTCTACTCTCTGCTTCAATGTGTTTGACTTTTTATGGCTAAATAATGTTCCATTATACAACACATTTCCTTTATCCATTCATCCGTCGATAGACACTTAGGTTGCTTCCATGTCTTGGCTCTTGTGAATAATGCCACAGTGAGCATGCAAGTGCAGATATTTCTTCGATATACTGATTTCCTTTCCTTTAAATATATACCCACAAGTGGGATTGCTGGATCATATGGTAATTCTATTTTTAATTTTTGAAGAAACTTTCATACTGTTTTCCGTAATGGCTGTACATACTCACCAACAGTGTACTACAAGGGTTCCCTTTTCTCCAACCCCTTGCCAACACTTGTTATTGCTTGTCTTTTTTTATTTTTAATTTTTAATTATTATGGGTACATAACAGTTGTATATCTTCATAGGGTACATGTGATACTTTGATACAGGTATACAATGTGAATTAATCAAATCAGGATAATTGAGGTATCCATCACCTCAGGCATTTATTGCTTGTCTGTTTGATAATAGCCATTCTAATAGGTGTGAACGGATATCTCATTGTGGTTTTGATTTGCATTTCCCTGACAATTAGTGATGTTGAGCACCCTTTTATGTACCTATTGACCATCTGTATGTCTCCTTTGGAAAAATCTTTATTCAGGTCCTTTGCTCATTTAAAAAATCAGATTATTTGTTATTTTGCTATTGAGTTGTTTGAATTCCTTATAAATTTTGGATATTAACTCCTTATCATATACCTAAGGGATCCAGGCCATTGAAACACCTGCCTCTGAATGTTTTCAAAAAACAACCTCTGGAGGAGAAGCTGTTAGCACTATGTTATTGATAAAGACATGCCTTTCAAGTCAGTCTTTCAGAAAGCCTCTGAACAGATCAAATAATGACAATTTTGAGGGAATGAGTTCTGTTCTGCTCTCTTCAGTATGTGGAACATAGGCTGTTATTTTCAAGGCTACCACTGAGCTTTGGGAGGAGGGAGTAGAATTGGGTGAGTTAAAATGCCACAAATGTCACTGTTCTTACTGAGATTCAGCCACTTTTTTTGAATACGTGCTTCCCAGGTCATTGTAAATTTTTGGTTAATTTCCACAGTTCTGAAAAAGTTATATCTGACAGTTTTTGTCAGTTTTTCATTGTTTTAATGAAAGGGTGGAATTTTGGACTTCCTTACTCTGCCATTTTCACTGATATCATTCCAACAAATACTAATATATTAATATGAATAATGCACTTAGTAACAGTTTAGAATCCCTTGCTCCTTCCTTGATCTTCCTAACCTTGAACATCGAATTCTACTTCTGCTCCTGGGACACTGCTAGAGAAAGTTGCAAACAGGTGAAGGTCAGAGTCCATTATTTATTTATACTCTCCACCTCAGTTAGGGTCTCCACATTGCAGTCTTTTCATTCCCCTCCTATTGACTGCAAGTAGCTGTTTCAAATCCCCTCCACTCTCCTCAAGCCTTCCATACCATTCTTGCCTATCTCACTTTGTCTTCACAAATTCCACAATTCAAAAATCTGTTTGTATCTTATTTGTATTTCTCTAAGTAATAGAGGTCTGAAGTCAAACTTTGTTTAATTCCTGCACTCGTGCTTACTAGCTGTATAACATTGAACAAGTTACCACCTCTCGTTGTCTTAGTTTTCTCATCCTCAAAGGACCAATGTGAGGATGAAATCAAATAATTCGGGTACAGCTCTTAGAACAATTCCTTTAATAAATGTTAGCTATCATCATCATCATCATCCCTATAACTCCCATCTCTAAAGAATAAGTGTTTGTCCTCAACACCAGTGTTAACCCATCTCCTGCGCTCTCTTGACCCCATCTCTTCTAGTATATCGTACTGAAATAATTTCCTACCTTAAATCTTTAGTTCTGGCTTCTCTCACTTGGCCTATATCTTATTCAAGTATCCAGATCTTTAAAACTTCAAAAACAAAATCTAAAAGCAAAGATAAAAGGCAGAAACAAAACGAAAAACCTAACATCACTCTCTCCGACAAACTGCTGGTCCATCTTTTCCCGCCAAATTTCTCCAAAATTCCCCTTTTTCCTCATCGATCCCTTCAAATCTAGCTTCCACACCCCTCCCCAACATTCTTCTGAAGCAATGGCCTAATCCCTTAATTCAAATAACATTTTCAGTTCTCATTCTCTTGATCACCCTGTAACATCTAATACTCTTCACCTGGCTTCTCTTAACACTGACCTCTGGGTCTTCGCTCATTCCTTCCTGTGTTCTCATTCTGGCTCTTTTGTTGGCACAGGGATCAGTCTTCAGCTGCTTGTCTGCATTCTAGGAAGTAGGAACACCTTCTTGTCACTAGTAGTTCTCAGTAGTTTAGTTATATGTGTGATCCAGCCCTGTTAGTGGGGGGCAAATTTAGTGCCTCAGTCCTAAGCAAAACCTGTAAAAGCTATGCCCAGAAAGCCAGCTTCTGTGTACTAGAATATATACAATCCATAGAGTCTTTTTTTTTTTTTTTTTGAGACAGAGTCTCACTCTGTTGCCCTGGCTAGAGTGAGTGCCGTGGCGTCATCTTAGCTCACAGCAACCTCAAACTCCTGGGCTCAAGCGATCCTCCTGCCTCAGCCTCCCGAGTAGCTGGGACTACAGGCATGAGCCACCATGCCCAGCTAGTTTTTTCTATATATTTTTAGTTGTCCAATTAATTTCTTTCTATTTTTAGTAGAGACGGGGTCTCGCTCTTGCTCAGGCTGGTTTCAAACTCCTGAGCTCAAACAATCCGCCCGCCTCGGCCTCCCAGAGAGCTAGAATTACAGGCGTGAGCCACTGCGTCCGGCCGAGTCTTTTAACATTACTCTTGGATTCTTCTAACAGTAGCCCAGTATCTACCCCCTTTGATTCATCCTACAGATGATTGCCAGATTTTCCTGAAATATAAA
>CAUYSK010081762.1:0-26796 GCA_963575035.1 Avahi laniger
CACACATGCACACACATGGGCACACACATGCACACAGACACATATGGGCACACATGCACACACATGGGCACACACATGGGCACACACATGCACACTCACCAGCACACACATGCACACAGACACATGGGCACACATGCACACACATGGGCACACATACACACATGGGCACACACATGCACACACATGGGCACACACATGGGCACACATGCACACAGACACATATGGGCACACATGCACACACATGGGCACACACATACACACATGGGCACACATGCACACAGACACATATGGGCACACATGCCCACTCACCAGCACACACATGCACACACACATACAGACACATGGACACACGTGAATGCATGCATATCCACGGCACACATGCACACGTGTACACCCACACATGTACACACAGATACATACGAATGCACAGACACACTCATGCACACCCTACACAGTGCACACATGTACACCCACACACATATACAGACAGACACATGTGTACACGTGCACACATATACACGCATGCATGCACACGTGGACAGACACATGCACACAGGTACACCCACACGTGTATACAGATACATGTGCATGCATGTACACAATGCATACAAATGCATACACATGTATGCACAGCTGCATGCACACAGAGATGACTGAAATTTACAGAAGAGTGAGAGGAAACAGGAAGGAGTTTAGGGGTAAGGAGCAGTCAAGATTGGCTTCCTGGAGGAAGAGGACCCTGGGTGGTTTTGCATGGTGGGCACTGGACAGGTGAAAGCTGTGGAGAATTTCACCAACTGGGATGGGGACCTCCTCTGTATGGCCTGATCCCACAGGAGCCCCACTTGACAAGGGGACACCACCTTTGAAAGGAGGTGCTACTGAAACACAAGCCTAAAACCTGTGAGATCACCTTTGGGATCAAGCAGGGACTAAGGAGATTTGCTGGCAAAGTCCTGAAGGTCAGCGAGGCAGGTACTGGAGGACGGAGGAAACAGTGAAGGCTGCTGAGTAGCAGCGGAAAAGGTAATTAGAACACCCCCCGGGGAACGCAGACGGCAGACTATGCACCGCGGCTGGCGGATCTGAGTAAAGAGACTTCGGGCAGAATATCGTGATTGTCCACGGGCTTCTCTTAGCTGTGTGTAGTATAGGCAGACTAGGGAAGGAATTTTCAGATTTCGAGCAAAACTTAGAGAAAATGTAAAAGTCAGGACTTGGCTGAGTTCAAAGCTGTTTCTCATCTGAGTCCTTCAGACAACAACAAAATGTTCTCAAGGTAAGAAAATGTCCCATGGCGA
Source organism: Avahi laniger (assembly GCA_963575035.1). NCBI lineage: Eukaryota > Metazoa > Chordata > Mammalia > Primates > Indriidae > Avahi > Avahi laniger. The sequence continues at coordinate 1,302 of CAUYSK010081762.1, forward strand.
AGGTCAAGTTCGGGGTGTGTCGAGGAGCCACGGCCGTGGGGTAGAGTCCGGAGTGTGGATTTAGTGGCTTTTATTGAGACCTCAGAAGGATTCAAAGCAGGGGCATTTTCAACAAGACAAAGAGATTTGGAAGGATGTCTCTCGCCTGATGGAGCGAGCCGGCGGGAGCCCAGGAAATACACACGGCTGTTAGGAGAACGGCAGTGGTGGAAGCTTCATCAGGTGGCAATGAAGGGGACAGATTGAAGTGAAGAGTCTCAGGGACATCAATCTTCCGTGTCCGGGAAGCAGAGTAAGAAAACCACCCAAGTCAAAATATGGACCATTTCTCGTGGGAAAGGGAGGGTGACTCGGACGACAGAGCCACGAGCCCAGAGGGAGAGGCGAGAAGAGAGGACCATTCCTTGGTCCCCTGAGGTCCGTTTCCTGGACCCAGGCACCCAGGCAGCTGGTGGCACCCAGGCAGCTGGACTCCGGCGGTGTGGACCGCGACTGCTATGTGCCCCCTGCTTCTCCACCTTTCTGTCGGAAAGTCCGTCCGGGTAACCCGCCGCCCCATCAGTCGTTCGGTGTGTGGGACGGAGAACCGGACCCCTCAGTTTGCGGGTCTCCAGGTGGGAGGGAGCTTACTCAGGAAACGCCCGCGGGAACTCACCAGAGGCACTTCGTGGACCGACTGGGACGATGACAGCCTGGACTTTGCGCCGATGCCGGCATGGTGAGACGGAGCCTCGGCGGAGGGGTGAGCGTACTTCCAGGGACGTGAGTACCGGTGGCCAGACAGTGGGCTGTGGCGTTACGGAATTGTCCTGCGGTGGCCACAGCAACCCTTCCCAGCCCACGTTCTGCAGTGTGAACTCGCCACACGCACCTCAGGAGGCGGGTCTGTTTCTCCACCTCGGTCAAACGAGGCAGGTAGGACATTCGTTCACGCTCGGCCTGACACAGGCATGCAGGGAAGAGACACGAGTGGGCTCGTGCTGCATAAAGGTTACCCAGCGGGGGAATAAAAGGTGCCTTACCAGAACAAATAGAATTGCAAGGTGACATAAGTGGCGATATCTTCTTAGGAAACTTCCCAATAAACTCAAACTGTTTAGTATTACTGTAATTTAACCATATTTCATTTTTCTGACATTAACCCACAAGTTCAACAAGTGACTTGGCGTGTTTTTGCAGGGCCCTCCGGCTGGATCACGGGCCTCCCGCACTTGCTCCAGCGCAGTGTGCTGTGGTCACCGGCGCTGGGTCTATTGCAATCTCCGTCACCTGGTGGGGCGTGGGGAGCTGTGGCCCCCGCCGGCCAGGAGCCTGGGTTGCTACAGTCCCGGCCGTGTAAATGCGCTGCCACGTGCTTGCGCAGCCACTCCCTCTCAGGCACAACCCCTAGAAAAATAGGTGTGGGGGAAGTTCTCCCACCCAGCGCGGGGCCGGCGGGGTCCAGCGGCCCCTGAGTGGGCCGCGCGGGTGCTCTGAGATCCAGGCCCCGGGACAAGCGCCCCCCAGGCCTCCCCCAAGACTGGCACCTGAGGACCCATCTCTGGCACAGCATGTCCCAGCCCAGGCCTACATGTCGCTCAGGGATAGCAGAATGTAAAAGAAATAAAGAAAAATAAATCTGGGGATTAAGAGGGCAGCGTACCTTCTAGAAAAACGTGCATCATGAGCAAGACTGAAATGCACACTAGGATGTGCTGGGGACAGCTCGCACCAGCCCCTGAAGGCTGACTGTGGAATTTTCCGGAATACTGTGGGTCAGCTGTGAGTCCCAGCCATCGTCATGAGCTACTTCATGTCAATGTGCCTGTGCCTGCAGTCCCAGCCACTCCGGAGGCTGAGGCGAGAGGAGTCTGAGACCCGCCTGGGCAACACAGCAAGATCTTGTTCTTGAAAATAAAAATAAATAAATAAATTTACAACTAAATCAATTACACTGAAAACAAGGTAGGAGACATTCGACACTCATTGCTTCCTAATTGCTTTACCGTGTTTTACTACCGCCTGTGCCCCCGAGGCCACTGTGACACCCACACCTGCATGGCGGAGCTGCTACACGGCGGTGGCCCGGAATTCTCCAGGTGGGAGTTTTACCAGAACTCGGCAAATGCTACAAACAGTCGCCCAGAGAGCTGGTTGCCCAACGTGTGCCCACACACCCCGGATCAAGAGATAAGCGCTTTCGTGTTCGGTCTGAAAGCCACACCCACAGAGGCCCCTCAAAGCGCCCACGGGTGCTCCCGCTGGAGGAGGAGGGGGAGCGGGCTCCAGGCTCTGCGCCCATCCAGGTTCTCACCCAAGCACGCGGGCCGCGAGGGACAGGCTGGTGCCGAAGGAGAGGCCCCGGTCCATGACGCTGAGTCCCTCCGTGATGCCTCTCTGGGGCCTAAAGTCACAGTATGTGTTTCTGTTTGCAGTTTTCTACAAGGGTCCGCAGGAAACCATTGCTGTGTACGGCGCGGCGGGAACTGGGGGCAGAATTCTTCTCACGGTGTGTGCTCTGCGAGCTGCCCAGGCTGCGCTATGTCACCTTCGTTATTTTATAATCGTGTTGCTTAGAAGAGCTGACGTGGGACACCAGGATAGAATGAAGAGAAGGATGAAGATTTAGTAAACCAGCGCTACCTGACAGAAAGCCGCGGGCGCCTGTGATCGTCCCATGGAATGGACACAAAGGCACAAAGCATGACGAGGTTAAGGACCAGAGGACGAGAGGACTGACTCGCCGGGACAAAACTGTGACGACCCCAGATGCACCTGAGAACTCAGCCTCCAAACGTGGACAGCAAACACGCGTGGAGTCACAGGCCCACCGTGACAATGGCGTCATCACACAGCTCTCTCAACAGCAAGACTAGGATACGAAAGAACGAGTTGGGTTTATTTGTACTAACTCGGAAATATCTCTTCACCATATTATTTATTCAGTGCGTCAAGACGCAGAGCAGCGTTGCCTGGCGAGCTCCCACTGGTGTGTAGCGTGTGTGCTCTGCGCACACGTGCACGCGTGTTTTCTGAACAGTTACGGTGCTGGGAATGGAACTGCAATGCGCGGGGGTAGGGAAGAGAGAAACTTGAATCTCTAATTTTATTTCCTTTATAATGTTTAAATGTCATTGAGAACATGTATTAACTAGTTTTATACCAATTTTTTTTATAAGGAAGGAAAGGAATAAAGAAACATCTGTTTAAAAATCTGTTTAATTAACTTTCCCTACAAAAGGCGTCCCCAATTGCTGTGTCAGAACAAATTGGTGACAGAAATAATCGCCCCAAGTCGACTTCAACGGAGAGAAGAAACACGGTATTTGGACATCGGTCTGTTTGCTGTTAAGGTTGAAAAGTGCCCCAGAATGTGACCGACCGCTCGCGCGAGGAGGGTTGAGTGCACGCTCCGCCCCTTCCTTCTGAAAACCTCTGCACCCCTGAGAACGCTCACAGCCTGGGCTCGGACCTTTCTAAGCCCAGTGGTGAGTTAAGTAGAAGACGCCCTGAGGCCTCACTGCAACATGCAACGGAACCGGACCGCGGAGCCCCGCCGCAGCCCCGAGCAGACTGCGCCCGCTGCAGGTGGCGGAGACGCGCTGTCCCACTCTAGAAAGGACCAGGCACCTTCTCGGGGGCCAGGCCCACCGTGGTGTCCAGAAATCTGACAGGAGAGCCAAAGACCCCGCAGGGCCTGAGAAGTCCTGGGTACCTCACATCTGTGGGGGCGCCCGGGGGTGCACAGAGCCCTCCGCTTACTCTGCTCCACGTCACCGTCCTGCCCCAGCGCGGGTGTCCCCTGTGGGATGACACATAACCCATCACTCAGCCCAGGGACCTGCTCGCTCTGCATCGTGTCACTGTCCTGCCCCAGCCCCAGGGCGGGTGTCCCCTGCGGGATGACAGGTGACCCACCACTCGGCTCAGGGACCTGCCCAGGGGCTCTGCTTTGCTCGGGATCGGGTCGGCTGGGCGAGAGGGTCCCCTTTGTGAACACAAGTTCTCTGAAAGGAATTAGAGGAACGAGCCCTTATTCCAGTGCGCAGTTTGCAAACTGGGGAGACGCAGCCTTAGGTGTACACAAAGGTTCCAGAGAGCAAAGGGAGACTTCTGTGGACAAATTCCCTACACGTTCCCACTCAGGTCCGCTTATGCAAATGAGAGCAGCAAACTTGCTTAGTTATGATTGGTCAACGTTTGCTGAGCTCTGATTGGGTGAGGCTTACTGAGTTCTGATTGGTCGATGTAGGCCACCGGACCGGGAACGTCAGCTATGACAGGCCCAGGGGTGGCAGAGGTGGGTTTTCCGGAACTCGGAGCACCGGCGTGACCTCTAGTCGGCTCACGGCTGCCTGGCTCTGGAGCGCCAAGCTCTCGCCGTCTGGGGGGCCCGCTCCTCCCTCGCTGTCCGTCTGGCACCCTCCGGCCTCCGGCCCCTCCACGGGCACGGGGTCTCGGTGGATGCGCTTGTTTTGCGCGGCCGGGTCCTGCCCGTCGCGGGGGAGGGGGGGGTGGGCACACCCATGCTCCAGGTCACTCGCGGAGGAGATGGGGGGCGAGCTGCTGCCGTCTCCGGAGAGCACACCGCCCTCGCCCAGCACCCCATCCCCTGGACGCGCTCCGAGTTCACAGCCTCGGTTCCACCCGGGGCGGCCAGGCCGAGGCTGCGGAGCGCGGGTCCTCCCCAGTGCAGGGGGGACAGGGCCATGAGGGGCCACTGCCCACCGCCGTTCGGACGTACATCTGGGCACAGGCCACCAGCGCCCCCATGAGGTGGCTTTGCCATGCCAGGGGCAGCTCAGCTCCAACGCTGGCCTCACTGTGGCCCCGCTCACCTACCGCCTCCTCTGAGCCCACGTCCAAATCCGAGCAGGTGTTGAGAATTCATCCTCCTCTTCCCTCCTCACCTGCTGTGCAGTGAACACCTGGGTGCGAACTCGGGGTCTGTACTGAATGGGGTGGGACACGGGCACTTCCCCAGACAGTGATTCCTTCCGGGACCCTGCTCAGATGCCACCTCCTCCCTGCACCCATCCCCGCCACCACCCTAGCACCCCCGGGCCTCTCAGCCCCTCTTTCCCCCGTGTGCTGGTCACCCCCAGACCCACAGCTGCCTGCGGTTTGTCTCCCTGCCCACGTCCACTCCTGGGCAGCACCTGCCCCTCCTCCTCCTGCCGTCACGTCTGCAGTGCGGCCACCGCGCCTGGAGTGTAGCAGAGGAGGTGACCGGCTCCTCCCTCCCACCGTGGAGCACCTGGTGGGGATGTGACCACCATCGGGGGGCTACATCCCAGACCAAGCCCTTGGGCTTGTGTGGCCCAGAGACTGGCTTTTGCTGGGGGGACGTGGCAGGAGGGACGTGGCCACTCCAGCCAAAGCTACAAGTAGCTGTGCCTCCTTCAGGCTCACGAGATGGAGGGGCCCCCATTCTCTGCCCGGAGGACAGTGACCAGCCAGCCAGGGACCCGTCTGGGACCACAGCAGGGAACACTTTCTGTCATGCTGGCGCCTTCCTGTACTTCGGGTCTGCTCCCAGCCTGCCCCGCGGTGCCAGGGCTCCAGGAGTGTGTGCTGGCGGAGGGATGAGCAGATGAGCGCCAGCTCGCGGACTGTGGATAAACGTCGCTGGAGCGCAAGCCCGATCTCGAGCTTCCACTGGGTCGTCATGTCCCAGGTGTCCAACAAGGAAGGTACAGATGGCTCCGAAGGTCTCCATCCTACATGGGAATCTGAAGGAAGTTCCGGAACAGAACTGCTGGCTTTGCGTGCAGTGGTTCCCATCGTTCATTGTTCTGCCTCTCCATTCCGTGCTTGCACCTTCCAGGCAGGACGTCACCGTGCACAGAGGCTTCCGTGCACACCAGGTGACTTCCCTGCCCAGCTGCTGCAGAAGAAATTCGGATTGTCCTGCGTGGAAGGTGCCGCCGTGAGGCCCAGAGTTCACGGAATGGCCTGGGCGGGGCAGTGCCGCTGCCCGGCTGGGAGGACAGTCTGGGCGTGGCGCACCACGTCCCTGGGGCCTGTGCACGGAGGTCCCCCGACGGCTGCGGTCTGGGGTGGCGGTAGCGACATCTGAATGATGAGTGGTGTGCGGGGGGAGGGGAGGCACCGGCCCACCGTGCATCAGGGCCACACCCAAAAGGCGCGCGTTGGGCTCAGAGCTCCCTGAGTGGAAGGGAAGAGCGTGCTGGGCGCTGCATGGACGCCAGCCCGCGTGGGGAAATCCTGTGGATCCACAGACCCCTCACAGAAATCGAGGCACGGCCTCCTCGGGTCAAGACAGACCTCAAAGTGCTAAGACACGCCCAGCGCCGGGCACACAGGATGCCGAGTGTGGACTCCATGCAGAGCTGGGGGCCTTGAGGGCGCACCCCAGCAGCCAGATGCGACCCTCCTCGCCCGCCCCCGCACGTCCACCAGGACATCGTTCTGGGAAAGCTGTCACCAGCAAACGTTGCTAACGCCAGCTCGGCCAGGAATTCACCAGGCAGCGCAGGCTGGGAAGGAAGCGGGGCCAGCCGCCCGGTGCCACCCACAGGAGGAGGCCCCTGTCCCTGGAGGAGCCCCATCTGCGCCGAGGCTGAGGACAGTCACAGCCACACAGTGGACCCCTCCTCCACCTCGGCCCTGCCGGCCTCCCTCACCGAAAGCTTCCCTGGGCGTCTGCCACCCCAGCCCCAGCCCCCAGGGCCCTGCAGGCTCCCGCGAAGGGCGGAGAGGGTCCGGGAGCTCCCCAGCCGCACCGAAGACTCTTCCCCAGCATAGCCGTGAGGCTGGGCACCTTCCCTGGCAGCTGGCGCAACATTGCAGTCCCCGCTGACCCAGCCGAGGAGCAGACATGGTGCCCCCCAACCGACCCCAAGGAGCGGGCGTGGTCCCCCCATCCGACCCCGAGGTGCCCCAACACAGATCTCATCTCCAGCCCTGAGGAGGCCTGGTCTAGCCGTGTCCTGGTCCTGGGTGCCCCGCAGGCTGGGGTCGGGATCCACCCACCCTCCAGCCCCAAGCCCAGGCGCTCACACCCACCCGTCCGCGACCACCTTGGTGCCCACACTGGGGGCACAGAGACCCAAGGCGTGGGCCTTGACGCTGCCCCCAGCCAGCGCAGGCCCGCAAGGCTGTCGTAATTGCTTTTTCAATCATAAAAAAGAAAAAGGACTTTTAGGTCAAAGAAAACATTTTCGTGTACAATATTAACACGTTGGTCTTTTTATCAACACCGTGCCAAAACAGAATTTTTAAATTTTGTGGAGGGGGCGCCCACGGAGGCAGAAGTGCCTCCGCCCACGGAGATGACGTGGGGTCCTGGCTGCTGGCCCGCGGGGGCTCCCAAGTGTCCGCCGTGTGTCTCCCCAGCTGGGCAGGACCCGCCTCCCATGCCCCTGGGGTTCACGACCCCTGCAGGAGCCGTGTCTCCCATTCCTGTTGGACGGAGTTCAGGAAAATCTTCCTGGCTCTGAAGTCCCCACGGGCTTGGGCGCAGCTGCCTCTTCCTCCTGCAAAAAGGTGCAAATTACTCCCTGGTCTGGTGGGAGATACAGGCTGGCAGGTGGTCGTGGCCCAGAGCCAGAGCTCTGAGCAGAGCCCAGTGGCCGGGAGCCACTACCAGCCCTCAGGAGCGACTCAGGGCCAGGGCGTCTGCGGCAGCGCCGCGTGGTCCGCACTGCGGCCGGGAGGACAAGGCAGGCGGAAGCTGCGTTCTGCGGGGTGACGGCCCCATGCAGCAGCCGCTGGTGACACGGCCGTGGTCACCACGCCGGAGCCTGCCCCACGACCTCCGGATCCTGGAAGGGTCCTTCGCCTGCCCGCTGAGGCCGTCTGCCCCTCGTCCCCGGCCTGGACTGCAGAAGACAGAGCATTTGCCGGGCCACCGCCTGCCTGTCCTCCGTGCACGGCACCGGGACTCTCAGGGGATCGTTGTCCTGCCCTGTGTGTGCGCTTCTGCCCTTAAAGGCGGTGCAGTTAAAAGGGACTTAAAACGCCCAGATGGCCAGTGAGGGCCGACGGGGAGCCGTGAGGCACCTCCACGTGGAGGGCGGGATCACGAGGGCACCTCGGGTCCTTCTGAGGGCCCTACTTCCTGTAAGAGGCGAGGACGTGAGCCAGTCCTGCGCGTGGCCGTGCCGTGGGCGATTACGGGTGGCGTATGAGGCCGTCCCAGCTGGGCCACCTGGGAGAGGCTGGAGCTGACCGTCCTCTCTCCGCCGCTAGGCCCAGCAGCCACAAGTGCCCTGCCCAGTGCGGTCCCCAGACGCCACCTCTTGTTCGAGGCCCTGGCCCAGCCCAGAGGGGGCTCAAGGGGTGTCTCACCCCCAAAGCCATCGGCAGGTCAGTGACCCATGAAAACCAGGAGTTTTGACCCCGTTTTGGAGATTCCAGCTCAGCTGCGTCACGTGCTGGACAAGCCCAGCATCCCCCAGAGGACCCCCGGGCACTGGCAGGGGCTGGGCCAGCTCTGCGGGGCAACACCACGGTGGCTCAGTCCTTTCCCGGAGGGCCGGCTGGGGCGAAAGGAGAGCTGGGGTCTCCGAGGAAGGAGAGAAGATTTCTCATTGTCAACAAGAGAAAGACAGAAACAACAGACCAGAAAGACGCTATTGCGACAGCTCGGAGCATCCAGCCAGCTTCCATTTCTAACCGCGAAGGGTGATAAGGCGCAATTAGCTAATGGAGCACAGGCCGGGCCGCGGAACGCACGTGTCTGAAACACAAAGCAGCCCGGCCCCTCCGTGGCTCCTTCAGGCCTGAGCGCGGTGGGCCCAGGGTCAGGGCGGGAAGGGTGCCAGCCCTGCCTGAGGACCAGTGAGGAGACCCAGCCGGCCGGGAGGGAGCTCAGGGTGCGGCACACGCGCTCACCAAGCCTGGCCTCCGCGCTCCTCCGGCATCAGCCCAGAGCTGGGGCTGGGCCAGGAGCGCTCATGCCGCAGGGGTGGCCTGTCAGCTCAGGGCAGAGTGTCGGTGTGGGGGCAGGTAACCCCAGATCAGAGTCCTCCTGGGCGGCGCGGGAGCCGGGGAAGCAACTAGAAAGGGGCTGGTGAGGGAGCTGCGGCAGCCGCGCCTCTCTCTGGGTGGCAGGCACGCCGTGCGTGTGGCTGTCGAAGCCCAGACGTGGACACCCCAGAGCTGCGTGTTCACTATGAGCCGACTCTCTTCACTGTGCACGTTTGCACGGGTGCTGTGAGCCGGACTCCGTCTGCTGCCTCTGGAAGGAAATCCACGGCCCCCTTCGCCGCCAGGTGTTGCTCCGACGTCAGTCCCCACTGGCGGTCACGGGTGAACTCCCGCGCCCGGGCGGAGGTTGCTTCTCTGCAGTCCCTTCAGCCCTTGCACAGGGACAGCCGGGATGGAGAACGCACGGCATCTCCGTCACCTGGGCAGGACGCTGCTTTCTGGAGGGGGCCACACTCTGACGTCCCACAGCCCTCAGGCCACCTCTCCTTGCAGGACTCAAGGAGGCCAGAACCGCCCTGGGGTGGGGGGCCACTAGCCCACTCCCCACACGTGGGCAGCCGAGGGCGTGGACGAGGGCGGGGGGTGCAGGTTGCTCAGGACAGGGACTGAGGGCCAGGGGCAGCCCTGGGGCAGGGACGGGCAGTCTGAAATCTGCTTCGCTTCGTTGTCCGGCAAGGACACACTGCGTAGGACAATCTGTCCTCCCAGAGCCCCGGGGGCAAAGCCTCCAGCTCACGTGTGGGGCAGCAGCGGCCGTGGGCCAGAGGAGACTCAGCCGGTGAGGGAGGCCTGGGCGAAGCAGCGACACCCACGTGCAGGTGCGTGGCGGCTGCTGATCTTTGCACTTTGAGGAGGAGCAAACGGGGAAAACATTCTCAGGCTGAGCATAAACTACCACAGACCCATCCAGAGGCCCCTCGGGCCCACAGTGGTGAGACAGCCCACCCACAGGTGCTCTGCTGGGAGAAAGAGAAATGTGAGAGAGCCAGAAGCCTCAACATCGACTAAAATGTAGCAGAAAGTCACAAGAAAAAGAAGAAACCAAGGTAAAAAGCACGTAGGGACAGGTGGAGTTCGGAGAAATGAAAATGTAAAAGCCTAAGAGGCTCGTCCTCAGGGAGCGACTCGCGGACTAGACACCGTCACAAATCAGACCTGTGAACGGGAAGGCAGAGTGGAGAAGATCACCCAGACACAAAGGAAAATAAATGCAACGAAGATTATTAGAGGGACAGGATCCCACAAAAGTAAGGAGTACAGATATTTTTGAGGAATAAACAAAATCTATTTGAATGAAAAAAAATTGAAGACTTAATGTGGAAATGTCTTCCCTAGGCTGAGGAAGGGTCTGTTTTTGCAGATTGGAGTGTTTGCTGTGCTGCTTTGAAGAGACAAAACAAACATGCTGGGAATGTATTTAAATCACATGAATTTTAGAAACATCCTATGTGTATCTAATGATGGGAAAAAAACGCAGAGGGGAAGAACAGAGAGCTTGCCTGGCCACAGCCTCCGTCTCAGCGCATCTGCTGCGTGGGGGAAACAGGTGCAGCCCCGGGGGGCGGGGGGCTGCGTGTGGAGCCAAGGTGCCCCTCCCTCCCGGCTGGGGACCTGGGTAAGTGGCTTGTCTCCTCCCCTGCGAAGTGGAGATGATTGTAGCTCCCGTCTCATAGTGTTTGGGGGAAGATGAAGCAAGTTACTGGCCATGGAGACCTGGGCAGGGTGCCTGGCACAGTGTGGCTGGTCCCCAGGTAGGGTAAGGCAGAATATTATTACTTGTATGTGTGAACCCAACCTGTGGTGACCTGAGAGCTCGATGTACTCTCCAGTACTAAAAATGTACTATCTAGTGCTTGGCATCAGATAAGACCCTTTGAGTTTCAAGAATGCTCAACTCAAACTGGCTTAAACATGGATTCATTGATTAATATTGACTCTTGTAACTAGAAAGTCCAGAGGAAGGCAGGCTTCAAGTACAATGTGATCAGGGTTCCAGTCACATTTCTCTCCAAGTCTCCACTATATAATGCTCCACTTGTCTGTCTTGTCTGCAGAGTAGCTTCCCTCTTGGTATCAAAGTAGCTGCCATAGTTCCAGGCTTCACACCCACATCCCACAGCATGAGAGAGATAGAGAGAGAGAGAGAGAGAAAGCCTCTGTCCTAGACTTCCAAATAAAGACCATGAAACCGCCCTGGTGGGGTGGCATCCCCCCCCACCCCTGAACCTGAGGCCAGTGGAGAGGCTGTGCTGGCGGCTCCAGGACATCAGGGCACCACCTGTGGCCAGAGGTGGTGTGCCTGACTTGGGCCTCCTGGGGGCCCAGGAAGTTGCAGAGCGATGGGAGTTGCTGGCCCAGCAAACCCAGACGCCACGCGGCCCCTGCCCAGGTGAGAGCGCAGGCCCCCACCTGGGCGAGTGCGGGGACTTCCTGGCCTGGCCTCCGCAGCTGTCCCAGGGCCAGGAGCTGTCCTCAAACACATGCCCTGCCCCAGAGTTCCAGGCACACCCCCGCCTCCACTTACGGCAGCCCTGCGCTGCCCCGCGCCGCGCGGGCCCCGATGGCCGCGCCGTTCACGCTGGGAAAAGTTTCACTGTCCTCCCTGGAAGCAAAGCTGCAGGGACCCACGCGAGACCTGCAACCTTGGCAGTGTCTTCGTCACCCCTTATTACTTTTACATTGCAGAAAATAAACTGTCCTTTTTTTTTTTTTTTGACTTTGTGAAAACACCAATCAGGCCCAGAGCCTCGAATGCAGACAAGTCCGAGCCTCAGCTGCGGGGCAGCAGGCGGCCCGGAGGGAGTGAAGCATGTTCTCAAGGTCACGGACAGCAGTTGGAACCGGATCTCGCCCAGAGCAAATTTCATTAGCAGCCTCTGAGCCAGGAGCAATTCCGTGGACCGAGCTGCACCCACACTCCTCATTCTTCTCAAACTGGAGCGAGGAGGAGGGCGCGCTCTTAGCGAGGGCTGCGTCTGGGGCCACGCGCGCCCGTTTGACAGGAACAGGGCAGGAAACAATCTGATTAGCAGCGCGATCCGATTAAGCCCTCCCAGGCTCCTGGCGCTGGCTTCCCCTGGGCGGAGGCGGCTGGAGACGGCGCAGCGGATGGAAGACAGGCCTGGCTTTGCGTTAGCGTGGAGATGCCTCTCCGGGGACGCGCGCCAGCGTCTGCTTGGCCTTGGCAGCTGCGTTAACCTGGCAACTGGAGCAGGAGAGAGGCCCATTTGAAAAATTAAAGACGTGACGAAGGGAAAAACATCTCTGGAAATTTCCATCTGAGTGCTGGGGACGGAATTTGGTCACCCCCGTCAGGGCAGCAGGCAGGCTGCCATCCCCCCCGCCAAGGCGCTCGGCAGGGCGCGTTTCCACTCAGCCTGCGCAGGAAAAGCCAGCTGCGAGCACACTGTTGTTTTCTAAACACGGGACACGTTCAAAAAGACTTCAGAAGACACATTTATCTTAAAAATTACGACTTACTCAATCCGAGCTGTTTGCTGGGTAACAAGATTGGATACAATTTAATCAGGCCCAGAGACGGAGCTTCTGTTGGCTTCGCCAGCGCAGATTTTCTGTGTTTGCAGACTCCGGAGTCCTCAAGTTACGGCTCTCATTTCAAAATCCAGAAAGAACGTTCCCACGCTTCTGGGGCAAATGCACAAGGTCAGCGCCGTGTTCCCCGGACACCAATTCACAGATTTTGCCCCGAAACCCACATTTCCAATCTCTTGGGTCCCGATGTGCTCTCCGCCCACCTCTAGCTTCACGGGGAGCAGGAAGAAGCCGCACACACTGAGTGCAATTTTGCGGGGAGCGCTTGTGAGACCATCACTAACGTCAGGGCCGTGGACATATTCACCCCAGGACGTACTCCTGCTGCCCGACCGTCTCACGCCGCTGCCCTCGGGCAGCTGAGATCTGCTTCCAGCCCCTGCCGACAGACCTGCATTTTCTCAAGTTTCACCTATGTGGAATCACGCGACACACACGTGTTCTGGTCTGGCCCCGTCACTCAGCGTCGTTACTGTGGCGTTTGCTCGTGTTGTCACGAGATCCTCCCTTGACTCCTGCTCCTTCCGCGCACCGTTCCTCGTGCAGACGCACCAGGTACGGGCTCGCCCGCTGACGGGTTAGTCCCAGTTTGGGGAAATCACAAAGCAAGCTGCCATGAGCTTGCACTTTCGTTACTCTTGAGTAAACACCGGGAGCGGAATGGCTGCTCACGGTAGGTGTATCTTGAGCTTTTTAAGAAGCCGCCAAACTGTTCTCCAAAGTGGTTGTACCGTGGCAAGTTCCCACCGGAGCGGGCGAGGGTTCCAGCTGCTTCACCTCCTCTCTGACACCCGCACGGTCGGTCCCCAACTTCAGCCTCTCGTGGTGCGCGGAGCTTTAATTTGCATTTCCCTAATGGATAACGACACTCTTGCATGTGCTTCTTTGCCGTAGGCACAATCTTTATCAGTTTTTTTCCTAGTGTAGGTTTTCCTTTTTAAAAAATAAACCACTTTTTATAACAATTTTAGATTTACAAAAAAATCGTGAAGATCGTACAGAGCGCTCCCCACTCCCTGCACCCAATTTCCCGGTTACAAACACCTTACATCTCGACAGTGCGTTTGTTACGATTAAGGAAACATCGATACATCGTCACTTTATTCGGACCTTAGTTTCTCTCTAAGCTGCCTTTTCTGTACCCGGATCCCATGTCACCTTAGAAATCACGTCTCCTTGTGCTCCTCTTGGCTGTGACAGTTTCTCAGACTGTCCTTGTTTGTGGCGACCCTGACAGTTTTGAGGAAGGCCAGGCAGGTACTTTGTAGAATGTTCCTTACTTGGGATCCGCTGGGGTCTGCTGTTTTCCCACGGTTAAACCAGGGACCTGGGGTTTGGGCAGGAAGGCCACTCACGTAGACTGCCGTTCTCACCGAATCGTGTCAGGGACACAAGTGGTGGACGTGACCTTTCCCCATCGGTGGTGGCTTCGCTCACCGGGCGAGGTCGTGCCTGTCATGACGTTTCCTCCACCGCGCAGCTCCGCTCGCCCCCCGACACCGTCCCCTTGGGAAGGAAGTCGCGATGCCAGCGCACCAGGGACCGGGGCCTGCTCCTCTTTGAGGTGGAGTTGGGCCTAAATTGTTTGAATTCTGCACAGATTTGTCTCTTCTGCCCACGTCTGTGTATTTATATATTGAATCATTTATCTCTGTCAGTGTGGACTCATGGGCATTTGTTTCATATTTGGGTTTTAAACCCAACCCACTTTATTTATTTTGTTGCTGAAATCCCCACAGCCGCGGCCACTGGGGGTCATTCACTCGGCTCCTGTAACCCTCCCACGGGCCCCTCCACGCGAGTTTTGCGAGTTTTGTGTGCGGTTTGTGTTTGGTGCGCCCTTACTTTCCCACACTACGAGCCGCTCCAGCCTCATCTTGGGTGTCACCTGCTCCGGCCGAGAATCGGACATTTCTCCAAGGAACGCCGGCTCCTTTCACGGAAGAAGGGTGTTAGAAACCACTATCTGAACGGCAGATGTGCTCGTTGCTGTTGGGATGTTGTTGCTTCTAGACCCTCTCAGCTGGCAGGGAAAGAAATACATGTGCACGTATTAGCCACATACACACACGTATCTAAAATACCTCTGTATGCAACCCCCGGCATTAGGCTACACGTCAATTCAAACTGATGTCTCCAACTCACGTCTGCCACCCCATGGGTCACTCTGGCGTCCTGCCCTGGCTTATGTGTGACCTCCCGCCCCAACGGCGAGAAGCCTGGCCCCCACATCACCACCGTCCAGTTACTTAGCTGTTCAGTTTCAGTATACACGTGCTGTGGTTTGAACGTGTCCCCTAAAAAGTTCATGTGCTGGAAACGGTCCCCAGTGCAGCGGTGTTGAGAGGTGGGACCTCTGGGAGGTAACTGGTCGCGAGAGCCCTGCCCTTAGGAGCGGATGATGGGTGATGCAGGGAGCAGACTGGTGGTCATTAGGGGGGTCCGCTATGAAAGCCAGTTTTGCCGTCTCCCTTGAGCCCCTCACTGTGCGATGCCTGGGCCCCCCAAGCTCTCCCCACTGGCAGGCAGACCCTCAGCAGACGCAACCTCTCGACCTCGGACTTTGCAGCCTGCACAGCCATAAGAAATAGATTTCTTTTCTTTCTTTATAAATTACTCAGTCTCAGGTCTTCTGTTATAGCAGCAGGAAATGGACTAAGACACCACGTACAGCAGTATTAGACCAGTAACTCACACCCCCGGGACACAACTTTGCCACCTAGAGTGCGGCGCATAGGTACGGTTCCTTGTGCCTCCAGTCTTCTGGGCTCCCCTCACCGACAAATTTAGCCATTCTTAATTGGCTCAGTGCCTTTTTCTTCCTGTAGTGAGGATGTTTCATATATTTGTAAATTGTTTTGTTGCATTCTGGATTCCATCCTGAGTTCCTCAACCTCCTAAATGATTTTTCCAATTCGTGTACAAGAAAATCTACTCTTTGTACTATAAAGTTCCATGGGTTTTTGACAAATTTATAATGTCATGTATCCAGCATTTCAGTATCATACGGAATATTGCACTACCCTAAGTAGTCTCCTCTGCTTCACCTATTCAATCCCCTGGCCCTTCCCACAAGCTCCTGGCAACCCCCTGACCTTTTTACCAGCACAATAATTTCACCTTTGCCAGAATGTCATATAATTGGGATTATATAATGTGTAGCTTTTCCAGCCTGAGTCCTTTTGCTGTGCCATGTACATTCAAGATTCATCAGGAATGCAATGCTTTTCTATATCTAATGAAATGATCATATGGTTTTTCTCTATTTATATCTGTTATTGTGGTGAATTACATTGATTGCTTTTCAAATATCAAACCAACCTTGCATTCTTGGATAAACCCAAATAGGTCATGGTGTAGCTTCCTTTTTATATATTACTGGGCTCAATTTGCTAACACGTAATTGAGAATTTTTGCATGTACATTCAACCAAGGAGAGGGTGGGGTGAAATATTTAAAGGGTTAAAGGAAATATCCCACCAACCTAGAATTCCACATCTGGTGACAATATTCTTCAGTGTGCAGGAGAAATACTTTCTCATACAAATAAAAGCTACAAGAATTGATTACCAGCAGACATGCCCTACAAGAAATATTAAAAAAAATTCTTTAGGGAGAAGAAGATAATATAGGTCGGAAACTTGAATCTACATAAAGAAACTAAGAGTGTTTGAGAATGAATAAATAAGGGCAAAAAAACCCCTTTCCACCCTTATTCTTAATTGATACAAAATATATCTGTTTAAAATGATAATGGTAACAATATATTGGGTGATTGTAGCATATAGATAAATAAATCAAAGGACAGCAACGCTGTCAGGAGTGGAGCAGAGGGTTTGGAATGTTCTATTACAAAGTACTGGCACTGCTCATGAAGCAACACAGAGTTATCTGAAAGTGGACTTAGCTTAGTTGTAAATGTGTACTGCAACCTCTAGGATAACCACCTAACACTCTTTAAATAAGAAAAATTGATATGCAAAGATAAGAATCATATATGATAGAACATACATGGAATCATATGAGACACTCAGTTAAAACCAGAGAAGGACGGTGGCTCACGCCTGTAATCCTAGCTCTCTGGGAGGCCAAGGTGGGCAGATTGTCTGAGCTCAGGAGTTCGAAACCAGCCTGAGCAAGAGCGAGACCCCGTCTCTACCAAAAATAGAAACAAATTAATCGGACAACTAAAAATATGTAGAAAAAAATTAGCCGGGCATGGTGGCGCAATAGTCCCAGCTACTCGGGAGGCTGAGGCAGAAGGATTGCTTGAGCCCAGGAGTTTGAGGTTGCTGTGAGCTAGGCTGACACCACAGCACTCACTCTAGCCAGGGCAACAGAATGATACTCTGTCTCAAAAAAAAAAAAAAAAAAAAAAAAACCAGAGAAGGAGAAAGAGAATCCCTCAGATTCTGATATGCTGTGTTTTCATCTTCATCCAGTTGAGAATACTTTCTAATTTCCCTATTGATTTTTTCTTTGACTGGTGGGTTATTTAGATACCCCCTTGTAGTTTCTAAAGATTAGGGGATCATCCAGAAATCTTTGTATTATTAATACCTAACTTATTTCCAATGGGTCAGAGACATTCTTTGAATGAATTGAATCCTTAAATCTATTGATAATTGTTTTGTGGCCCAGAATATGGCCTATTTTGGTAAATTGTGTGCAACTGACAAGAATGTGTATTCTCCTGTTGTTGGGTGACATATTCCATAAACATTGATTTGTTTGATAGCATCGTTCAAGTCTTCCATGCTTTACTAAGTTTTCTGTCAATTTGTTCTATCAATTATTCAAATAGGGTGTTGAAATCTCTGACTATATTAGTTGATTTGCCTACTTCTCCCTGTGGTTCTAGCAGTTTTTGCTTCCTGCATTCTGAAGCTTTGTTGTTAGGTGCACAGATGGCAAGGGCTGTGGGGTCCTCTTGACGAATTGACCCGTCTATTACCGTGAAATAAACCTCTTTATTCCCCATAATGCTCCCTATCTGACACATCCCTTGATATCACAATAGCCATTCTGCATACCTTTTGAGTAGTGTTTTGATGGTATATATTTTCCTACCTTTTTACTTATTATCTATGTGTATGTTTGTACTTAAAGAGTTTTCCTGCCAGCAGTATAGAGTCAGGTCTTATTTTCCTTTCCAGTCGTACATTCCCAGCCCCACTTGGAATGTTTGCTCTATTAGAACTTAATCATGAGTGTTAATACGACCACGTTTAATCTGTCATCGTGCCACGCATCTCCCGTGTCCCCTCTTCCTCTGTACAGAACTCTTTCCTCCCTCCAGCTGACTGTGAGGTTTTTCTTTTTATCACTATTTTGAGCAGTTTGGTTGTGATGTGACTTGGTGTTGTTTTCTTAATATTTCTTGTGCTTGGAGCATATTGAGGTTCTTGGATCTGTGGGTTTATGTTGCTCAAATATTTACTCCCCCTTCACCTTTGGGGACCTTAATTACACACATATTGGGGCACTTTAAGTTGTGCCCGAGCTCACCGATGCTGTTTGTTTTTAAAGTATGTTTTTCTCTGTGTGCTGCACTCTGCACAGTTTCTACTGCTGTGTCTTCAAGTCTGCTCATCTTTTCTTCCGCGACGCCTGAGCCGCTGGTACCCCCCCTAGCACGTTTTTCACCTCAGGGCAGTTTTCACCTCTGGGAGTCTGATTTGGGTCCTCTTTGTTTCTTTGATGTGTTTCCTCATAATGCTCACTCTTTTCTCTACCTTCTTGAACATAAATTTAAGTTATAATAATTATTTTAATGTCTTTGGCTACTAAATCTATCTTCTTTGTCATTTCTGGATTTATTTCTATTCATTAATTTTTATCCTCATTTTGGGTCATATTGTATTTTTCTGCTTTCCTTCTTTCCTTCCTTTCTTTCTTTTTTTTATGCCCACGGATTTTTGATTGGACATCAGACATTGTGGTTTCACCTTGTTAGACAGTGGACATTCTTGTGTTCCTATAAATGCTCTTGAGCTTTGTTCTGGAATGCAATTAAGTTACTGGGAAACAATCTGTTTCTTTCCAGGCTTGCTTTGAACTTTTTGGCCAAGGTCAGAGCAGCTTTTATCCTAGGACTCGTTTTCTCCCTGCTGAGGCAAAGCCCTTGTGAATACTCTACTCAGTGTCCCGTGAATGATGAGATTTTCCGCTCTGTGGTGGGAGCAGGCACTCTTCCTGCCCGCGTGGCTCTGAGGACGGTTCCCTCTTCCCCTTTCCGGGGTTCTTTCCCTCGCCTGGAATACTGTCCCCGCACCCTGCGTTGATTGCACTCACCTAAAAATACTGGGGAGAGTCCGTGGCAGAGTTTGGGGATCTCCTGTCTGAGGGCTCTTTTCTCTGGGGCTCTGTCCCGTGACTCCCAGCCACTGCCGCCTCTCAGACTCCCCGCGCGGCTCCTCGACTGGGGACACCGGCCTCTCTGCTGGCGTCCCCTCCCCGTGCGCAGCCGGGAACTCTCTCCTGGCCATGGGCTCCGGCAGCTGCAGGGCTCAGCCGGTTTTCCTGCTACTTCAGGGGTCACCGTGCTGCACTGCCCGAGGTCCAGTCTTGAGAAATTTTTGTTTCACATTTGACTAGTTTTTTATTTGTTTCATACGAGGGAGTAAGTCCAGGCTCTGCTACTTCATGCTCACTGGGATCGGATGTTTTCAGAACTGGCCTTTTGAAAACCTTTCCAGAGACCATCTAAAATCTTAAGTAGTTACTGGGGCCTCCCTGTAAGATGCACATGTGGCGGGCATGCTATCGTGTCCCTGACGGGGGAGTGGACAGTGTGGATTGTGTGTGTGTCATTTTCCACAAAAATAGCATTTGGCTCAAACCTGAGCTCTCTGAGTGCTGATGTGTCCCAGAATCAGGGACAATCCCTTGGGTTCAGTGTGCATTTCTGGAAGTCTTATCTTCCTCCGCCGGCCAGGCTCCCACCCTCACTTCCAACCCAGCCACCGGCACCTGCAGCCAGAGTCCACTGGGCCAGGGCCTCCGCTCCCCGGACCTGCCTCGCGCAGCCCTGTTCAAAGGCACCTGTGAAACACCCCTGTTCTGCTGAGTATTGCCAAAGAGGACAGAGGCGGCACCGCTCTGGCTCAGCAGAAACCTGGCTCACTGCAAACGGGAGGCAGCTGCTAACGCCGACGCCTGCGTTTCCATTTCGTACCCGCAATCATTCTCGGCACACACTTCAAGGTCGCTATCTGTGCTTCGTCTTTGCGTGGGTCCTGGCTGTATTTGGGGTCATGAAGGCATTTGCCCCGGGCTTGTTCCTCAGCCCCGCACTCCCCCGTCTTCCCAACAAGACTTGGGATGTTCCCTCCCCCCTGGTGCCACCAGCAGAAACGGGCCCTGTGGCTCAGCAACAATGCATTCTCTTTCTTTCCTTTTTCCTCTCTTATGCCATGAGTGGTTGGGACATGGTTATATTTCCAAGGACAGGGATGACGCAGCCCGCCCGGCTGCGTCCACGTGCTGCATGGGTGAGGAAGGCTGCAAAGCCCTGTGCCCTGTGTGCTCCTTCTCTTCTTCCTCTTCCTCACAGTCGCACTGCCACCCAGACTGGAGTGCAGTGGCATCATGACACCTCACAGCGGCCTCCAACTTCTAGGCTGGAGCCATCCTCCTTCCTCAGCCTCCTGAGTCGCTGGGACTGCGGATGCCACCATCACACTCGGCCTCCCCTTCTTTTTTCTCATGTGGCCTCAGCCCAGAGTTGCGCTTGGCCCCTGCTGTCCTCGATGGAGCAGGGTCCGCCCTCCGGCTCACCCTGGTCCCCACCGCGCTGCGCAGCCGTCTAACCTCCCGCTGCGGTTCTGGGAGAGCGTGTACTGCTCTGTGCACACTCTGATGGCTTCCTGGGGACACGCTACCAGCACCACGTCCGGTCCCTGTGTTGTCTCCAAGACGCCGTGCTGTGCAGCGCGCTGACTCCCCCCCGCAGGGACGCCGGGTACTCACGGAGCGCACTTGACCTGTCTCTTCCCCAGGTGATGGGGCCAGTCCTGCTCGGGCTGGCCCCCATGCCCTGGGCACGTCCTTGTGTGCCCGGGTGGCCCTGTGGGAGGAGTTGCCGGTCCGTGCTGCCCCCTCCAGAACGGCTGCCCAGGGCTCAGCTGCCACACCTGGGCCCCGCCCGGCACAGACCCGTTTCCCGCATCGCTGTCTCCCACTGTAGCCAGCGGTCTGTTCACGCCGATCCTGACGCTCCGTGGGGCTGCAGCCTGTTTGCCAAGGCGCAGAGGGCTGTCTGCCCCTCCGTCGCCGAGACCGGATGGCACAGTTAAAATAAATCGGCGTGGCATCTGGGGGCCACCGGACAGCAAAATCCATGTCTAGCAATTTTCCTTATAAATGCCCTGTGTGTCCATGAACAATGATACTCAGGGTGATTAGTTCCTCACTATTGTTAAAAAAGAACCTACAGTTCTTGTGTGTTGATTCGGAACCGTCCCGAGACGTGGCGGACGGAATTGGAAACAGCTGGAGCCCCTGCGCAGGGAGGGAGAGCCAACTGCGCGTGCGCCCTGAGCGTCGCTGGCGCTGCCCGGCGGGTCTGCAGATCCGAACCGCAGTTAGGCGTTAGGGGAGGGGGAGGGCCGGGGGGGCAGCTCATCATCTTGTCACCTGCTGGGCTTATCCATTTTTGAATTATGCAAGTGTGCTACCTATACAGCAGAAAAAGACTTAACCTGAAAAAATAGGTAAACTTAAAATTCTTTGCAGATTGGAGCATCAGCACGCGGCATTCTCGTGGTTTTAGCGTGACCGTTTCTAGCCGTTATCTGAGCCGCTGTCCCGCATCCCTCGCCCACTGTCCGGCGCGCTCCGTCCTGGGGGTGCACGGCAGCGCTTCGGGGGCAGGTGCAAACACACACACGTGCAGCTGGCACCCCATGGACGCCAGCGCTGGCCCGGGCTCCCTGCACACGTTCCCACGAAGCCAGTTGACTTGCAATTCTTGCGGTGCTTTTGGACTCAAAATGTTTTTAAGTTGAATGTGGGCATGTCTAACAGCCTGGGCCAACAGTGGGTCACCACCCGCAGCTGTCACCACAGCAAACAGACACAGGAGATCTAAGAGAGCAAGCGGTGCTCCAGAGGCCATCCCTCCAGGTTGTGCCGGTGCTGCGGGCGGCCTAACCGGCCGGACCTGCTTCAAACAGCCCGTTCAGCAGCCCGGGGCGCCCTGGCCATGGACACATGCCTAGACAGCCCACAACCTTCCCCTCCTGGGTCCCCAGCCAGGGAGTGCAGGCAGTCAGAGCGTGTGGTGGGAGGGGCTGGGAGGGGCTGGGCTCGTCCAGAACTGCCCGCAGTGGTCACTTTACACCGCAAATAAACCCACACGACCTCCCACCCCGTCACCACGCATAGGCCACGTGAAAGAGGAAACACCCTCTGCCCGTTCGTGGCTCCTCCCCTGCAGGCTCTCTGGGGGGCCCCTGAAGCACCGCCTTCTGCAGAGCCACTGTCTCCCTGGGGTCCTCGGGGTCCTTCCCTCTCTCTCAGGGCAAAGGTCGAAGGACTCTGCTCAGGATTTCTCAGTGGCCAGAGCCCGAGGCCCGGGCACAGTGGCCATGCTGTGGAGTGGACTGCGGCCGGCAGGCCCTGCCCACCCGGGCTGGGAGATCAGCCCTCTCCTTGCTGGGCCCGAGCCTCACCTGTCCCTTGGAGCTGAGGGGAGCTCCCTGCCCTGGCAGGGCCTCGAGGTCCCTCGCAGACCTGGGGCCAGCGCACACGCTCACCACCGAGACAGGCTTGGAGAGGGTGTGCAGCTGTTCAGGTGCGGAGCCACTCAGCACAGCCTAACTTTGAGGGGGGACCCTCAAAATATCCCCACGTAGGTGGTTGCACCATTGTGCCCTCTGAGGAACGATTCCCGACTGTCAGAGACGTGGCAGCAGCTGGCATCACCGTTCTCAGGGGCCTGAGTCAAATGCCACAGGTCCCGTCGTGAGCACCCATTTTCTCCCAGGCAGCAGGGACCGCGCCTGCCAAGAGCACCTTTGCTGGATGAGTCGAAGTCCACACAGGAGCTGCAGCGAGCTCTGCACTGTGGACGTTGCTCCCAGGACAGCGGGTCCACGGGCGAGGCTCTCCCTGAGCCCCAGAGCCTTGGCTGGGCCCCTTCCCCTGGGGCTGGTCACTGCGCAATCCCGGGCCCGGTCCCTCCGCTCCGCCAGGTGCGCGCAGGGCGCTGCCGTGAGTGCTGTTCTGCCGCCCTGTCTGGGCCCTGCCCCAGCGGATAGGTGTGTCGGTGGTGGATTTAGTCTGCACCGTGTTTGGAAAAGAATTCGATTAGTTTTAATTAGTACAAATTTCATCAGTTTTAATTAACTTTAACTAGCTAATTTTAAGTTTTTAGTTAGTTAAAAACCAGGGTTTTCACATACAAATTTCAGACTTCAGGCTCCTATTTAAAAGAAGGAAGCACCAACCACACAGGCCACTCCTGAGCATGTTGGGCCCAAAGGGGACACTGTTGGTGGCCCCTTTCCATCTCTGTGTGCCCCACCCTCACTTCTGTTCTTGGCTTCGACCCCTGACCTGTGACTTCTGGAGGGCAGCCCTGGACATGGGGCTCGTGCCCCTAGGAGAGCTCCCTAATCTCGCTGCCACATGGCCCCTTCCCACCAGCAGCGCCCCTGCCGGGTGCCCAGGTGTCCTGCCCTCCCCTGCCCGCGGTGCCCTCGGTGGCCGGGATGGTGTGGGTGGGCCTGCCTGCCGCCCACCTGCTGCCATAGGCGAGTGGCTGAGCCAGGGACCCAATGCCAGAGGCTGCCTGCCCCCTGGTGGCCACATCCCTTACATGGGTCCCTGTCAGTCGTGTTCACAAAAAAATAACAGAAAAGCAAATTCTAGAGCCATAGCACAGGGTGATGCCACTTACACACTTACAACTGGTCGGATAAGAGGACACAGTGTTTTGGAAATGCAAAGCCCGGGCATGTCCCTGAAGCTGATTCCACCAACCGCAGGGGCTCCCTCTGGGGACGGTGAGGCCGCGGGGCTCTAGCAGCGTCCTGGTGCGGAGCGGAACCAAGGCAGGCTGCTGGGACGCGGTAAATCCAGGCACAGGTTCAAAGTAAAGCAAAATAGGAAAAACCCAAACACTAAGAAAATTTTCACCTATCGATTCGTCCATAACCATAGCAGTAAAAATAATCCCATGGTGGCATATTCGATACAGCCCAAAGGGGAAGCGACCCACATGCCCGACAGCAGGTGGGGGGGACGAGATGGGGACCCCACACACGGATATCATCCTGCTGGAAAGGGAAGCATGTTCGGACACAGGCCGGACACGGGCGATCCTCTCGGACGTTGTGCTGAAACGGCTGGGCACAAAAGGACAACTCCTGTGTGACTCCACAGACGTGAGGGCCCAGAGCTGTCAGACTGGTAGAGGCAGAAAGCGGGGTGGTGGGAGTCAGGGGCGGGGGAGAGTTGGTGTGTAATGGGGACTGATTTCCAGTTTCAAGATAGAAAGTTCTGGAGACGGGTGGTGGTGAGGGTTGCACAACAACGTGAACACGCTTACTGCCTCTGAGCTGCACACTCGAAAATGGTTAGAATGATAACTTGCACGGTGTGTATATTTTACCCAATGAAAACGCAAACTGTCGTAACAGCAAGGCTCAGAGTGGCAATTTGGTGGACACCGGGTCAGGACCCAGTGAGTAGCCACCTGCCCCGACTGCTCTGGGCTTTATCCTGGGAGACCCTGTGGGTTGGCGGGAGGATTCAGCATCAACTGTGTCCATCGTGTCCTTGGGACAGCACTGTGAACCTACTGTCCCCTCAGACTGGTGGGATAAACCGAGGCAGACACAACATGAAAGGGCCATTGGCACTCACAGAGCAGGGGTGTGGTGGCCGCCCACCCTCTTGTGGGGAGGCCCCACTGCCCTCCTGCCACGAGCCCCAGCGGCCCCCGTGGGGGGCCGCGTGGCCAGGGTGGACGTTTCTTCTCACCGTCACGCTGAGCCTTATGCGGAGCTCGCCGTGCCCGGAACGCACACGGCCAATGGGAGAACATCTGTCCCCTCGGATTTGCTGGAGGAAGCGCTTTCTGCCTCAGGTCTTGTGTCAAGGTGAGCAGACAGCAGTCATGGGTTTTGCAAAGTGTCCTCCTCGGGCAGGGTGGACGGGTGCCAGGTGGGACCTCATGGCCCCTGTGTGACCCACGGGCTCAGCGTTTGGGATGAGGACCTGCCAAGGGCCCGGCTGAGACTGTGGGGCTCAGGCTCCACCTTTGGGCACCTTTTCTGGGCAAGGTGCCACCTGCCCGTGACTGCAGATTATGGTGACTCACTTGTCCCTCCTCGCCGGATCCTCAGGATGTGATCCCCGTGGTGGGTGTGGGTCCCTGCACATGAGGGGGCTGCCAGCGCCACCCTGGCTGCACCTCCAGGTGGGCACTGTCCCCCCAGCTGTGCTCCCTGGGGCACTCCTGACCCAGAAGGATGCCCGGCCTTGTCCCCAGTCGTCCCCTGCAGCTGGCGGCACAGCCCCACCCGAGGCCATTTCCAACGTGGGTTGAGGTTTGTCCTGGCTGCTTGTCTGCTGAGCAAACAGCACAACCCGTGCAGCCCCGAGCGACCCAAAACGCATGTGGCCATCAGGGCACATCTGCGGCACCAGCGTCTGCTCAGCTATTCCCTAGTGTACGGCCCTCTTTTGGGCCCCCGGAAAGTCCCTGCACTCCTGGGACTGCGACAGGTGACAGATCTTCAGCTGGGAACCAGACTAGGCCCCTGGGAGCAGAAGGAGGGGGAGGTGGGGGGAGGGGGGAGGGGAGCCACTGGGTGGAGGAGGAGCTGGGCCGGAAGGGGGCGGGGAGTGGGTGGGGGTGAGGAAGGGGAGTGGGGTGAAGTTAGGGGAGGGGGGAGTGGGTGGGGTTAGGGGAAGGGGGAGTGGGTGGGGTTAGGAGAGTGGGGAGGGGGAAGGGGTGGAGTTAGGGGAGGGGTGGGGAAGGGGTGGGGTTAGGGGAGGG
>CAUYSK010081763.1:0-13567 GCA_963575035.1 Avahi laniger
GCCATTGAAAGCCAAGTGGGGAACCCGGACTTCTATCTCCACCTGGTGGTAACAAGGTAATGCCTCCACGTCCCCTATTAGAATGGTCTCAGAGAAAGCTACCTAAAACAAATGGTTTAAAAAGACCCAGAGGCTGGGCGCAGTGGCTCACGCCTCTAATCCTAGCATTCTGGGAGGCCGAGGTGGGTGAATCGCTCAAGGTCAGGAGTTTGAGACCAGCCTGAGCAAGAGCAAGACTCCGTCTCTACTAAAAAATAGAAAGAAATGATCTGGACAACTAAAAAAATATATATAGAAAAAATTAGCCGGGCATGGTGGCTCATGCCTGTAGTCCCAGCTACTCGGGAGGCTGAGGCAGAAGGATCACTTGAGCCCAGGAGTTTGAGCTTGATGTGAGCTAGGCTGACGCCATTGCACTCTAGCCTGGGCAACAGAGTGAGACTCTGTCTCAAAAACAACAACAAAAAAAGATTAAAGTAGATGAAATTTTCTTACTTGTTTAAGTTATTGGTTTTCCCACAGTGGAAATATATATGAATATAAATATATTTTTGCATTATATGTATGTTTTTGCATTTTATGGACCCAGATTTAACAACATTTTATTTTGCTGATTCCTGCAGTTAGCACAGAGCTAAAAAATTATCTGCAATAATCAAGTGACCCTTAGAGAGTGGCTGTATCATGGGACCAGCACAGTTTGGCTGTGGTCTCTGAGAATTATCAGTTTTTAGGTCATCTTTTCTCACATGGATTAATACGACAGCCTCTTCGGATTTTCTTACATTAGTTTTGTCCTACCTCCTATTCATTTTTCATCTATACTTTATCAGAGTGATCTTTCTAAAATTCAGAATGGGTCATGTTATCTTGCTAATACTCCAAAACCCTAACCCTCAAGGTAAAATTGAGACAATCTCACTTCATTGCCCCAGCTAGAGTGCAGTGGTGTTATTATAGCTCACTGCAGCCTCAAACTCCTGGGCTCAATCCTCCTGCCTCAGCCTACTGAGTAGCTGGCCTACACCACCACACTTGGCTAATTTTTTTCTATTTTTTGGTAGAGATGGGTTCTCGCTCTTCCTCAGGCTGGGCTTGAACTCCTGAGCTCAAGCAATCCTCTCACCTCGACCTCCCAGAGTGCTAGGATTACAGGCATGAGCCACTGCGCCTGGCCAAAATTGAACTTCTTAATCTGATTTATAAGGGCCTTTATGATTAAGCGTCTGTTTACCATACAGCCTAATTTTACCACCTCTCCTGTCAGACTTACTACTCCCAGTCATACTGAATTTTCAGCAGACTAAGTTGCGTGTTCACTCTCATCTGTGAACCTTTTTAGATATGCTAATCCTTGTGCATGGATTACACTATTTCCCCCCACCCTTTCAAATATAAGTTTCCCCTTTTTGCCTGGCTAAATTCAGTTTATCTATCAAGTTTCAATTTACACTAATAATTCTCAATTGATTTACAACCATGAAATGTTATTAGAGGTCATAACTGGTGGGCATACACTGTCAATACACAGAGTGTAGGAAAAAAAAACCCTTGAGAACCACTGTCCTAGGCAATACTTCCTGCAGGAAATTTTTCCTGACTTATTACCGTACTACATCCCTACATTCCCTGGCCACTTCCTCCAGTAAAAAGACTTTGTTTGATGTCCCTCCTCTGTGTCCCATAGCACTTTATACTTCCATCACAATCCTTAATCTCACTGTTTTATAAATTATATATTTACTTATCTTTCTTTTAAACTAGACTATAAATTCCTTTAGGTCAAGGGCTGTATTTTGTTCATCATTATGTTCCCTTTCAGGAAGGCTTGGTAGGGAATACTCTTGTTGAGTGAATGATAGGATGTATATGACCCAGAATTCCCACTATGGGATTTTAACATTGGAGAATCTGTAGAAGGATATATACTAGTTGTGACAGTGCTACTTGCTGCTGTGACAGATAACCTCAATGTCTCAGTAGTTTAATATAAAAAACTTTCATTTTTCTGTCACTTAGTCTCCTGAGCATTAGGAGCATTCCTAGGCCAATCCTCCATGAAGGTTGCTTTCATCTTGTGATGCCATTGTCTTCCATTTGTGGCCTCTGTGATTTCCAAAGAAGGGGCAGAAAGGATTGAAGAATCACATGGCATATTTTCAAGGGCTGGTTCTAGAAGTGGCTTAACTTACTTCTGTGTCTTTTCCATTGAATTTTCAGAATTCACATGCCTCCAACCTGACAGCAAGGAGGCTGAAAATGCTCACTTGCTTGCTTTCTTTAAATTTCATCTTTACACCAGCCCTGTGAAGTAAATAGTTGTATCTTTCTTTTGCATATGAGGAAACAGATGCAGGGAAGTAGAGATACGCAGTGAATTAACTCTTAGAATTGAGACCAGGCACAGTGGCTCCCATGTGTAATCCTAGCACTCTGGGAGGCCAAGGCAGGAGGATCGTTTGAACTCAGGGATTTGAGACCAGCCCGAGCAAGAGCAAGACCCCATCTGTACTAAAAATAGAAAAAATTAGCTGGATTTGGTGGTGTGCCTGTAATCCCAGCTACTCAGGAGGCTGAGGCAGGAGAGCACTTGAGCCCAGGAATTGTAGGTTGCTGTGAGCTGGGTTGATGCCGTGGCACTCTAGCCCAGGTGACAAAGCAAAACTCCATCTCAAAAAGAAACAAAAACCTCTTAGAACTGAGCCTTGAACCTGAGTATTCTGAATATGTGTATTGAGTTACTTTTGTTTCCTTGCTGTGTTATATTTAAAGTGTGATTGTATTTTGTAGCAGAGGCATAATTAGAAACCTGATTCATGAATTTACCGATAGTTCTTTCTGTGTTATCTTTAACCATTACACACCTATGAGATTGTCTTTTATTTTAGGTAACAGATTTATTGAGATATAATCTGCATATCCTACAATTCATCTTTTTAAAGTACACAATTCAATGGTTTTTAGTATATTCACAGAGTTTTGCAACCATCACTGGAATCAATTTTAGAACATTTTCATCACTCCAAAAGAAACTTATACTTATTAGCAGTTACCTCCCAGTTCCTCCGTCTTCCTCAGCCCTAGGCAACCACTAATCTGCTTTGTGTCTGTAGATTTACCAATTTGTGGACTTTTCATGTAAATGGATTTATACATTCTGTGGTCCTTTGTAACTGGCTTCTTTTACTTAGCATAATGTTCTTAAGATTCATCCATGTTGCAGCATGTATCAGTACTTCGTTCCTTTTTATCCCCCAGTAATATTTCATTATATGGATATACTGCTACATTATATTGATCTATTCCTCAGTTGACGGACACTGGGGTTGTTTCCACATTTGGGCTATTTCGAATAATGCTGTTATAAACATTCATGTGCAAGTTTGTGTGGACATAGGGTTTCATTTCTTTTGGGAATATGGCTAGGAGTGTAATTGCTGGGCCATATGGTAACTTCATGTTTGACCTTTTGAGGAACTGCTAGAATGTTTTCCAAAGCAGCCGCACTATTTTACATTTCCACCAGCAGTCTATGAGGATTCTAGTTTCTCCACATCCTTGCTAACACTTTTTACTGTTCATCACTTTTGTTACAGCTGTCTGAGTGGAAGCAGCATATTATTGTAGTTTTGATTTGCATTTCCTTTATGACTGATGATTTTGAGCATCTTTTAATGTGCTTATTGGCCATTTTCACATCTTTAAAGACATACCCATTCAGATCTTTTGCCCATTTCTAAATTGGGTTGTCTTTTTATTGTTGAGTTAAAAGAATTCTTTATATATTATAGATACAAGTCCCTTATAAGAAAAATGATTTACAAAATGTTTCTCCCATTCTGTGGGTGGTTTTTTTTTCACTTTCTTGATGATGTCTTTTGAAGCATAAAAGTTTTAATTTTGGGGGGGCGTGGGGAAAAAAGTTTTAATTTTGGTGAACTCTATTTTTCTCTGGTCACTTGTGCTTTTGTTGTCATTTCTAAGAAATTGTTTAATCCAAGATCATGAAGATTCTTATTTTGTACATATTTATTATAAGTGATAAGAGCATACATACTCTTCTAAGAGTTTTATAGTTTTAGATCTTACA
Source organism: Avahi laniger (assembly GCA_963575035.1). Lineage (NCBI taxonomy): Eukaryota > Metazoa > Chordata > Mammalia > Primates > Indriidae > Avahi > Avahi laniger. The sequence goes on from CAUYSK010081763.1 coordinate 4,091, forward strand.
TTTAGAGCTTTGATCCTTTTTGAGTTAATTTTTATATATGGTTTGACGTAGGAGTCCAATTTCATTTCACTTTTTATTAAATACATGTGATTATTCAGCTGTCCCAGCACCATTTGTTGAAAAGACTATTCTTCCCTCATTGAATTGTCTTGGTTCCCTTGTTGAAAATCATGTGACTGTAAATGTGGCACTCTTACTGAAAATCAGTTGGCCATAAATGTAGAGGTCTGTTTCTGGACTCTCAATTCTATTCCATTGATCCATATGTCCATCCTTATGCTGGTACTACACTGTCTTGATTAATACCGCTTTGTAGTAAGTTTTGAAATTGAGAAATGTGAGTCTTCCAACTTGGTTATTCTTTTTCAACCTTGTTTTAGCTATTCTGAGTCCCTTTTATTTCCATATGAAATTTAGGATCAACTTGTTAATTTCTGCAAGAAAGCCAGCTGGGATTTCGATAGGGATTGGGTTGACTATGTCCATCAATTGGGGGAGTATTGCCACCTTCACAAAATTAATTCTTCTGATCCATGAACGTGAGGTGTCTTTCCATTTAACTGTCCTTTAATTTCTTTCAACACATTTTGTAGTTTTTCATAATACAGGTTTTGCACTTTTGTTAAATTTACCCCGAAGTATTTTATTCTTTTTGATGCTATTGTAAATGGAATTGTTTTCTCAATTTCATTATTGGGTTGTTCATTGCAAATGTATGGAAATACAATTATTTGTGTATATTTGTCTTGTATCTTGCTACCTTTCTGAACTTGTTTATCAGTTGTAATTTTTTAAATGGATTCTTTAGGATTTCTATATATAAGATTATGTCATATGCAAATAAAGATAGTGATTATGTCACTTTTGACCTTGACAGAGAGCTTTTTCAGCCATATTGCTTTCCCACTTGCTGGCAGCCTATGTTACTGTCAGCATTTGTTTGGTATTGTGTTCTACAAGATACAGAAGTAGTTTGCCTTCTGAATTTGAAGATGGTGCTAACAGTATACTTCTCATGAATATGGCCCTAATCCTTTGGGGCCAGTACTGGCCAGGGAACGCAGCCCTGTAGGACGGGTTGCTACTTGGAACCTTTGTTTACCTTGCTGCACAGAGTTTTTATTATTCATTATTGCAGGTATTATACTATGTAAAATTGCTGATCCAATTTTTGCTGATTCAATCTTTGCTATTCCATTCCTGTTAACAACCGGGACTCATTTTCTGTCAGTTTCTGGATCGTATTTTTTGAAACCGTATTTCTGTAATTGAATGAAATCTATCTATATTCTTTGAGTTAGTTTACCTGCCTCTGCTGCCTAGATAGCATATGCTTCTTATCCTTGATTTAGAGTGGGACATAATTGCCCAAATCAAGGTGAGCAATGGGCCATGTGAGGTATTAATAGAAGGATTGCCTTCTAACACATTTTCCTCCCCCAGACTTTTCTGTTTGGTAGAGATGACTTTAGTCATATTTTCTCCATTTCTTTTTATGAATACTTACTCTTTGCACTAGGTTGACACTGTAATAAATAACAAGTGAAAAAGCATAGTTCTTCTTTGAAAATAGGTATATTTAAATCCAGGACCTTTTTTTTTTCTTTTTGGATTTGATTAGCTAAATTTGTTCCTCTATGACTCTAACAAAATTAAGGCTATGGTACATTAGATTCTCGAATGCTCTAATTTTCTTTGTATGGATTACTGTTTGGAGACGATAGATTGTTTTGGTTACTCAACCAACCAGCCCATAACTACATTTCTTTTACAGCAAAGAGAGTCTTTGGGTGAGCTAAGCATAAATTCATCCCTGCTACTGGAAAGTACATTATTGTCTGACTTTATGTAAATATTATCATCTTCAGATAGGAAGGACAGAACATTTTATAAAAAGAGCTTATATTTTGTTATTTGTGAAATTGTGGCAGATGAGATAGTTGAATTTTTCTTGTCTTTACAGTTTCTAGTCAAAACAGTTTTCCAACATTACCTAGGTAAGATCATTTTTCCCTCATCCCTTTCAGAGAGATTATGTACATTTGTAATACAGTTTACAATTAGATTCTTTTGTTAAGTCTGCATACTATTTTGGAATCCCTTAACCACCTGGTTGGTTTATGGTATCTTTTATCATATAGAAGTTTAAAGTTTTTGTATAATCTTATCTATTTTCTCCTTCATGGCTTTTGGATTTAATATTATGCTTGGTAAGGATTTACCCACCTCAAGATTTTGTTTTTTGTTTTTGTTTCAAATGCTTCTGTAATTTTGTTTTTAAATTTAGAAGTGGGCCAGATGGGGTAGCTCATACTTGTGACCCCAGCACTTTGGGAGACTGAGGCAGGAGGATTGCTTGAGGACAGGAATTCGAGACCAGCCTGAGCAACATAGCGAGACCACAAAAAATCTAAAAAATTAGCCCACTGTGGTGAGTGTAGGCCTGTAGTCCTTGCTACTTGGGAGGCTTAGGCAGGAGGATCACGTGAGCCCAGGAGTTTGAAGCTATGGTGAGCTGTGATCACATCACTGTACTCCAACCTGGGTGACAGACTGAGACTCTGTCTCAGAAAAAAAAAAAAAAAGGAAAAATTTAGAAGTGTTTTTTTTATTGTCCCCTTTTTCTTCTTTATTTATTTTGTGGTTGTATATTCTTATGAGGAATAGATGCCCATGAGAAATTTTATGGGCCTTGTATTTATTATTTACCTTGTCTGAAGTGCTGAATTTAATTATATTTATTATTATATTTGTATTCCCACCTGATATGTTTGTTTCAAATTATTAGCAATGTTTCTGCCTTCTTTTGTTAGCTTGGGACACTTTCATATATTCGTAATTTGAATGGCTAAGCAAACTAATCGTGTTTCTACTATAACCAGTTCTAACTAGAGAGCTCTACAATTATTTTTTTTGTAATATTAAGACAGAGAACTGAAATCCTAGTGCTCTGGGAGGCCGAGGCAAGCGGATCGTTTGAGCTAGGAGTTCTAGACCAGCCTGAGCAAGAGCGAGACCCCGTCTCTACTAAAAATAGAAAGAAATTGGCCAAACAGGAGGCTGAGGCAGGAGGATCGCTTGAGCCCAGGAGTTTGAGGTTGCTGTGAGCTAGTCTGATGCCATGGCACTCTAGCCCAGGCAACAGAGCGAGACTCTGTCTCAAAAAAAAGAAAAAAAAAAAAAGACAGAAAAATCCATTCGTAGTGATAGCCATTTATCTTCCATTTGTGGATTCTTAAACTGTTTCAATGGAAATGCCTTCTCAGAAGGAAGTAGAAAAGGTAAAATATGAAAAAAGGAATAGAACAATATTTTCTAAATTACTAGTAACCTGGTAAGAATTTGTCTTAATTTTTGGCACTCAAACAATTTAAGTGTAAAGATATTTCTGTTAAATAAATGAGTAGATGATATCCAGATTGCCATACTTACTGTTTGATTAAGTATAATGTGTCTTACAATGTAAAACCAACTATTTTGTATCCAAGCTTGGACATTTTATTCTGGTAAACATTCTACCTTGAGTAAAAAATCCTGGTAAACATTTTACTTCTAGCCTGAGGAACACTTTTTTCATTAAAAAGAAGAGCTCCATGTAAAAACAGTCTATCTCTAACTCTAAAATATAATATGGGTTGATTAAATAAATCTAAGTGAAACAAAATGAAACAGTTAACCTGTAATATATTAACATTAGCCTGCTATTTGAGTACTTAGATGATTTCAGCAGATCACTGCATTGATACTTTTGTATATTTATTTTTGCAGGTGAAAAAAGCCAAGATGCAGGAATCAGGAGAGCAACCTTTAAGGTATGCAAAGTTGAATTTGTTTTTAATGATCTACTTATAATTTTTTCTCATGCTGATTAGTGTATGAGCATGCTTTGGGTTGACTGACCTCTTTTTGGTTTTAACATCATCCTTTACATTTTGAGATTATTTGATTTAAGATTAAAATTTTCCTCCAAAATAGTTTTCCCTGAAACACATATGCTTATTTTTCTCCTTATGCATTGTTTATTCTATAACATTTATCAAACTCATGTATCAGACACTGTACCGTATAGGGGAGACCTGATGGTAAAAATGAAAAATACCACATTCTTTAGTCAAGTGTACAGTATGCAAAATAGGAAACATAAGTTGAAATAAAGGAAATCCAAAGGATTTGGCATTATCAAATGAGTATAGGATGCTTTAGTCATTAACTCCACTCCCCTTATAGAAAAGAGGCAATTCGTTAGCACCTCACACTCTGGCTTCCACGCACCATGGTTTTCAGTTTTCCATAATTTTTATCTTCTGTCATTTTTGTACCAACCATGTGAACCATTAACTGTGTCACCTCTAACACATTAATTTCAAGAATCTTACTCTTTTACCACCACATACTATCATTTCAGCTCATTTATTCTAGAACTGCTAGCCATGTGATGTTTTATACTTCCAGTTAAATGGTTATCTTATTTTCACTATCAATCACTGACCCTTCCCTCAAAAAGAAGTTCAATTTCTCTCATGCTGCTTAAATGATAATATCTACTGTAATCAGTCCCTTACAAACATTCTTTAACTTCCTCTCCTTTTTCCCTGTGTCATACTTGCCTAGCAAAACCACAACCTTGGATAAGCCCAACTATCCACCCATTCTATACTTACTTCTAATCACCCATATATCGTAAGAGAAAAACACGAAACTATGCCAGCTGGTCTTAGTTTCCATTCATGATTACATCTCAGACACCTAAAGACCCTTCCTGGTGTGTCTGATTTCCTGGTCTCTAAAATCATCTTAATTCCTTCCTTCCTTTCCTCCTTACCTCTTGCCCTCTCCCTTTTCACTCTCTGTCCACTGCTTACATCCACTCAGCTGTGGGTCTTGCTCCCTAACTCAAATAGAGATTGGAAACCATTAGATAGGAACATCTTGGTGTCTATCACCGTATCTACCCACTTGATCTGCTTCTCTGTGGATGTTCTTTGCTTCCTTTTCCTCTCAAGTTAATTCCCTTGTTCTTATCTAAAGCTTTACCCCTCCAGTTGTACTAAAGAACCCATCACCTTTATCTCTTCCTGCAGTTATCTCTTCTTTTACCTTTAGCAATGCTTTTATTATGATAAAATATACGTAACATACACTTTATTATTTTAACCATTTTAAGTGTACAGTTTAGTCCTGCATTAAGTACATTCACTTTGTGTGCAACTATCACCACCATCCATCTCTAGAACTTTTTTTTATCTTCCCAAACTGAAACTCCATACCCATTCAACAAGAATTCCTCATTACTCACTCTCCAAGTGCCTGACAACCACCATTCTACCTTCTGTCACTGTAATTTTGACTATTCTAAGTACTTCATAGAAGTGGAATCATAGAGTATTTGTCTTTTTGTGAGTTGGTAAAATGTCTTCAAGCATGTGGCACAATTTCCTTCAATTTTTTTTCTTTTTTTTATCTTTAAAAAAAAATGAACTTGGCTGCTGAGGAGTTTGTATTCCTTCCTTTATAAGGCTGAATAATATTCCACTGTATGTCTGTTCTACATTTTGTTTATCTGTTCATCCGTCATTTGTGTTAATAATGGACAAAATTCTGTTGAATGAGAAGGAGGTATTTGGATGTTTTTGCTCTTTTTTTTTGGTCATTTTATTTTGGAGCAACTTTTTATTTCCCATGGTGCACACATTGGGAAATAATTATATTTTGAGACAGTATATCATTTCTCTAGAGATAATAACTTTAAACTATTTTTTAATTTAAAAAATTTTAAGTATTTAACAAAAGTGCTAGTTAATTCACTGTTTTGTGCTATTGTTTCTGTTTAATCTCAAGATGGTCAGTTGAATATGTAGAGGATTTTGCTGTAACATAAGATTCTAGGACTGTCATATTTTAGGAACTGGTCCAGTGTATACCAGACCATACAAATATCACCAGCTTCTAAGATACAGGATCCAGAAGTAGTTTTCAACAGTGGGTATACCAGTGATCCCCAGACTTATCCAGGTATACCTATAAGACAAACGAGTTATTGCAGTCAGGAATGTGAAGTTCTACGCTTTTATGCCCTTCCCCTATTTAAGTAGATGTGGCATGGGCCCTAGAAGTCTGTATTTTTATCAGCCATTCAAGTAATTATAATAAATTAGCCAGTTTGGGAAACACTGATATAACTACTCCATGTATTGTCTTACCCTTACCCTTCAATTCTCATAGTCACATCTTGGTTAGTACATTAAGTGTGATTCCAAAAATATAAGCATTTGAATAAAGGGATAAAAATAAACTTTATCTGGGGATGTAGTCTTAAAAATTAATTGATCTGAGGAAAAAATTATTTGAACATTCAAAATATACCAGAAAAGAACCCTTTATTATACTTTAATATTAGAGGTCAGTTTCAGAAATGATGTGAAAACTTTAAGAATTTTGGTGCTGTATACTTTTTATTATATGTATATAACATTTCTTTTTAAATTTTCCTGTGTAGAAACTACTTTTACCTTTGATTAGTCAGCCTTATCTTTCCGGATATATGGAGCCTCTTCCTAGAGTGTAGAAAAACAAAACATTTCTTTCTAGGGAGCATGAATACAGGAAGGATTCCTGGACTGGGAAGAAGTTGTAGTATCATAACAGAGTTATAATTTGCTTACTGTGTTCTAGCTTTGCTCTAAGTACTTTTTATATATTAACTGATTAATTCTCATAACAACCCTATGAAGTAGGTTCTGTTTTTATTCTCATTGATAGTTAAAGAACCTGGGGCACAGAGAATTTCAGTTACTTGCCAAAAGTCATAGAGCTAGTTATTGATGGAGTAGAATATGAACTTGAGCAGTCTGGTTCCAGAACCTGCACTCTTAATCACCGTGCCATACTGGGAGGAAATAACTGGAGAGTAGAAAGTAAAGTAGGAGGAAAGGGAGAACATTGTGAGAGACAAAAGTTAGAATAACTTCATTCCAGAATTTCAGTGGAATCCTCCCAGCATTAAAAAGTATCTAACATAATGATTTGTCTTCCCAGTTTAAATGACCCACTTTTTGCAATTTCTCTTAATTTTCCTTATAAGTTAAAAAAAAAAAAAGTATTCTTCAGTCCTGGACGTAATAACATAAAAAAATGAAGTGTTTTTTTTTTTTTATTTTTTAATTGGGAGAAAAGAGAAATGCTATGGGTTGAGAACCCCTACTTGGAAATAAACATTTATAATTTGAAAAAACTTCTCATGTGATTATGTTTTGTAGCCAACTGAGAACCACTGTCTGAAATCAGGCATCTCCCTACTTTCCTGTGATACTTTAGAAACAAAGTGACAGAGCACTATTACACAGAATAGTAACTATAATAAATAATAAAACATTGTATATTTCAAAATTGCTAAAAGCATAGATTTTAAATGTTTTTACCGCAAAAGAATAAGCATGCGAGGTGATAGATTTAGCTTGATTTAATCATTATTTAATATAAACATTTATCAAAACATCACATTGTACCCCATAAATATGTAATATATACAATTTTTTAAAAAGTGACAGCAGTGTTTTTAGATGTTATGGAATTGCTCTTTTGTGATATGGTCTTAGAGAAAAATCTGACTTACCTGTGACTTAACTGGAGTTTCTGAATGATATAAAAAGGAAGGGGATCTAGGGATATGAGAAAGAACACCAGAATGCTGAGGCTAACCCTAGCCATAGCTCTTTTCAAGCAGTTGCTAAAAACCAACAATAAGGCTATCAGGAAGATTTACCTTGCCTCTTACTTGTATAGCCTAGAAGGAAATGGGTTTGGTCTCAGCACTTTTAGCAATGCAGCAAATCAGTCAGGAGCTAATGTATTTATTTTGATTCTCCCAGTCAAGTAAGCAATCCGGATGTCAGCGAACAGAAACCCGAAACATCAAGCCTTGCTTCAAACCTTACCATGTCAGAGGAAAGTAAGTATTAATAGCATATTCTGTGCATGATGGAACAGATATTCCTATAACCAGTTATATATTCTTATACATTGGGTTTCCACTAATTGCCTTGTTTGTCCCAGAATATCCAGAAAGCCTTCCTATCCTTATGTGTGCTCATCCTTGTGCCTTCCTATAAGCTTTATTGATATACAAGCTGAGGAGATATCACCTGGGATCCACTCACCCAAGGAGTCACACTCAGTGGTTTTATTTTTATTCTGAGGTTGGATGTTCTAAAGGTTAATAGTGTCTTACTCAAAATCAGAGAAGCTTATAGGCCAACCCCTGATTGCTCTTCCAGAGGACCTGATATTTTTCTACCTTTCTAATAAAATAAAATGATCCCACCTATCAATCTAGACCACAAAAAAAAAAAAGCAGCCCCCTGAGAGCCAAAGATTAATACTGGGCCCTGAAGAAGATGCAGCTCAGAAAGATAAAGCCTCCACTTACCACCCCTTACTATCCTGTAGAATAGTTATATTCCTGCACTAGACACAAGAATTTGTGGAGTGTTCTGTTTTTTCGTGTGGAGAAGACATAGGCTTTGTCTGGCATACCTATTTATTGCCCGAAATTGCCTCCACAAGTCAAATAGTCCTCCCTAAAATTAAATAGCTATGCCTTTCCATATTTTACCACACACTTTAAAAAAATAAATTTGTGTAAGACACTTAAAAAAGGAACTTGTTTGGGGAATATTTCTACTCTTAAGATGATTATCCTTAACCTTGTATATTTCCTATGTATTAAAAAAAAAAAGTATGACTGTAGAAAAAAAGGTATGTCTTGAGTTCGGTATATTATTTCCTCAAAGGTGATTCTATTCTATTGGTTCTCAAATGTTTAGCATACATCAGAATCATCAGTAATGCTTGTTTGTAATGTAGAATCCTGGCCTCACCTTCAGAGATCATTCAGTAGATCTGATATGGATGGGAAATCTGCATGTTTGAGAATTTAGCTAGGTGATTCTTACACATACAGGAAACTGTCCATACTGTGGGAAACTGCTCTAATCAATGAAATGTCTCCTCTAATTTCTTGAATATCCCACTTATCCCCAAGAAGAAGGCCTATTCCCTAAAATCTTATACTTTACATTCTTCAGGGCCAGGAAATAAGTTGAGTCATCTTGCTCCTTCCAAATCATTTCTCTTCCTTTTTTCTCTTCAAAAACATTAGTTCATGGCCAGGCGCGGTGGCTCACGCCCGTAATCCTAGCTCTCTGGGAGGCTGAGGCAGGTGGATTGTTTGAGCTCAGGAGTTCGAGACCAGCCTGAGCAAGAGTGAGACCCCACCTCTACTAAAATTAGAAAGAAATTAATTGGACAACTAAAAATATATAGAAAAACTTAGCTGGGCATGGTGGCACATGCCTGTAGTCCCAGCTACTCGGGAGACTGAGGCAGGAGGATCGCTTGAGCCCAGGAGTTTGAGGTTGCTGTGAGCTAGGATGACGCCACGGCACTCTAGCCCGGGCAACACAGTGAGACTCTGTCTCA
>CAUYSK010081764.1:0-32865 GCA_963575035.1 Avahi laniger
GCCCCAGTGGGGTGACCACCCTCTGTGGAGACAGTCACACCACCTGCAAATAACCTCAGTGGTGTTGCCTTTTCTCCTCTGTGACCGGGCTGGTGGCACCTGTCAAGGAGGGACAGGGCACGTGTTTCTGGTGCCCCCTTCATTAGAAGAAGGAGGTTCCCTTTCTTTCTGGTTTGGTGACCAGCTTGTTTGGTTTTGAAAATCGGAAATAGGTGTTCAACACCTGTCCATCTTCGAGGTGCTGTCAGAGAGGCGAGCCCAGCAGGCCTGGGGCTGGGCCTGGCTCTGCCTGGTCCCCTGGACCAGGGCCCTTTCCTCCCTGAGCCTCAGTTTCCCAGTCTGCCCAGTGTGGTGGCTGGGCTCCATGCCGAGCGCCAGCCATGCTCCCTCAGTCCCCAGCCAACCCATGAGCTACAGATGAAAATCTGAGGCCCAGGGAGGCAGTGACTTGCCTAAGGCCATCTGACTTGTCACGGTGGAGCCAGGACTTGAAGCTGGGTCAGTCTGTGCTCTGAACCCCTGCACCTGTGGCCCTCCAAGCACCTCAGCATTAGTGGCTGTAGGGGCAACACAGGAGGCCCGACTGAGCAACAGGGCTGAGTGCCAGCCTTGGGCAGGCTGCCAGGAGTTGCCCCACTGACCACCTCCGCCCACTGTCCCCAGGGCCAGCATTATGAGGAAGAGAAGCGTGCGCTGAGCCACGAAATTGTCGCTCTCAACAGCCACCTGCTGGAGGCCAAGGTGACCATTGACAAGCTGTCAGAGGACAATGTGAGTGCTGTTGCATAGGGCCCGCAGAGGGGTGCTAGCGGGTGTTCTGGGAACGCTCCCAGGTAGCACTGGGAGTCACAACCATTCTGACCCTGAAGGGCCCTGAGCCAGAGGTACTTTGGCCCCAGCCTCAAGGGGCTGGCCCAGGGGACAGATGGATGGATAGGGTGGCTAAGGCAAGGCTTTCTGACCCCAGGGTGGGGTCAGGACACAGGACTCCTGCCTTTGGCCAGCCCCAGTGTCACATTGCAACCGTGACATCCTCCACAGGCCCCGGCAGCCGACCCCGCATCCACTCATGCGCCTCTACTCCCTGCCAGACCCCACTAGGCTCCGAGATTATGGTGTGAACAACACAGGCAAAGAGAAAACAAACCACAGTCCCTGCCCACGTGGAGTTCACATCTGAGTGGGGAATACAGATGGTTAACAAGATGAAAACGCAAACCATGTCGCATGTTAGAAGTGCCAGATGCTGCAGGGAAACACGAAGCAAGGACTAGGACCAGGGCTGGCCAGTCGCAGGGCCTGAAGGTTTCCATAGGGTGCTTCTGGAAGAGGCTGCTGGAGCCACGACCTGCAGGGAGCGAGGGAGCAGGCCACACAGGCACCTGGCGAGAGCATTCCGCCCAGGCAGAGAGAAGCAGGTGCCACGGTGTGGCTGCTTAACTTGGAGAACCCCACAGAGGCCAGAGCGAGCCCCTGAGGGTCCCCAGGTCTGAGATCAGGAAGATAATAGGAGGCCATGTCGGATAGGTTCTATCAGAAATCTGGGCTTTATTCTGGGTGAAATGGGGAGCCATGGAAGGTTCTTGAACGAATGAGTAACATGACTGCACTTGTAGCTTTACTGAGCTCTCATGGATGCTGTGCTGAGAACACACCATGGGCTCAGGATGGAGGAGGCCGTGGCTCAGCGGGATGATGGCGGTGGGGGGAGAGGAGGGTCTGGTTATATTTTGAAAATAGAACCAACAGGATTGACCGAGATTTTGGATGTGGGGGGTGTGAGAAAAAGAGATGAGCCCAGCCCAGCTGCGGGGTTCTGCGGGGTTCAGGGCCTGAACGGAAGGAGCCGTCCGTTTCCAGGCTGGGAAAGCGCATGAGCCCTCTGAGCCTTCCAACCGAGATGCCGTGAGGTCGGATGTCGGGCCTGGCGTTCAGAGCGGAGGCTGGTGCTCAGGGCGGTGCTTAAAGCCACAGAGGGATTGAGATCGCTGAGGAAGTGTGCGGCGGGGGCGGGGCACGGAGGCACCCTGAGAAGTTGGGGTAACCAACAGGAACCAGCAAGGACATCTGAGAGTGCAGGGGTCGGTGTGGTGGTCTCAAAAGGCGCCAGCTCGCAGTGCTCCGCCGGCTGTGCTCTTCCTAGGAGGCCCGGGAGGCCAGTGTTGACAGGGGCTTGGGCACCCAGGCTCCTTCCGCCATGCAGGTCAAGTTGGGGGAACCAGGCTCAGTGCAGAAGGGGAGACAGATCGGAGCGCCCATGACAGGGACAGCCTTGCCTGCGCTGCAGGACCCCTGGCCCTGGTTAAGCTGGGACTTGGCAACAGCCCTCAGCCGGGAGCACCCATGGGGCTATGCAGGTGGGTGACAGGGCCTGCGGGGCGGACCCCAGGGCTGGCTGTCAGAGCCCTTGCCACAGGGACCCCTGCAGGGCGAAAGTGCAAGGACCAGCCACAGGCACATGCAACAGAGATTCGCAAAGGCAGAACCACATCCCCTGGAATTCTACTGTTTGCATCTGTTTTCGGCTCGGGAGGCTGAGCCAGTCCCCACCTGGACTGGGGTCCTGGGTCACACACCTACCCCGATCCCTGTCCAGCCCTGCAGCCACCCCGCTGCCAGGCCACACGCTGAGAGTGGGGTGTGAGCCGTGCGTCTGAGAGGGGGTGGCAGGGGCTGGGGGCTCATCCTTCACCTCCCCTTAGTGCTTGGCACTCGCACCCAGTCATCTTCGGAGGGACCCAGGAGCCCAAGGGACAGGGACACCAGGCCTGGTCTGTGCGCCTGGGGGCCTCCGGGAACCCGGTGCCATTGGAGGCCCTTCTTCTACTGCTGCTCCACCTGGCGGAGCTTCCCTTCCTGGCAGGGCCCCAGGGGCACTGGCCACGGCAGCACAGCACTGCCTGGCAGGGCCCCCCACGCTCCAGCAGCTCCAGGTCCAAACGAGGCCCTCGCTGTGCAGGCGAGGGACGCGGCCAGGAGTTGGTCCTTGTTCTGCCAACCGCACGGCTGGCCCTGCCCGCCCCCCATTGCCCCCGCCGGCCACGCGGCGCTGCTCAGGGTGGCAGGGACCTCAGCCGGGTGAGCCGCACCGAACGCCTTCTCTTGTCTTTTAGGAGCTCTATAGGAAGGACTGCAATCTAGCGGCCCAGCTGCTGCAGTGCAGCCAGATCTACGGCAGGGTCCTTAAGGTGTCCGAGGTAACGTGACCCCGCCCCGAAGCCAGGACATCCCTGCCCAGGACCACTCTGGGCTCCTTTTTTGCCAGTCCCACCCCAAGGCCACTTCCCACCCTCCAGGAGGATGGTGCTGGATGACACCAAGCCCTGTCCCTTCTCACTCCTGTGGTGTCCTGGCCTTTCTGATGGTGGAGGGGCTGCCCCCCACACCCCACCTCACCCAGCCTGGACAGCCCGGCCCTCCCAGAGCCCCCTTGGCCTCCCCGGGCTCCCCCTTCCCCTCAGTGTCCTCTGGGGGCTGCTCCTGGCCCCTGCTCCAAGCCCCCATCCCCTGAAGGCTGGCATGGCACAGTGGCCCTGTGTGAGCCTCGCAGGAACCCTGTGCTTTGGGCACAACTACTGGCAGTGCCCGTTTCAGAGACAAGACAGTGACTTCAGGAAAAGTGACTTGGGCAAGGCACAGGTAGCAGAGCCAGGCCCTCAAACCAGGCCTCTCTGGTGCCAGAGCCAGACCAAGCAGCAACCCACTCTGCTCAAATGTGGCAGCCTGTAGAGTTGGCCCACGGACCCCCACCCCGGCCAGGCTACCCCCCAGCCCCTCCTTTCACACGCAATGTCCTGCCCAGGCCTCTGTGTTCCCGTTCCCTGGGGCCTGGGCCACGCCTGAGACACTCACAAAATAGATCAAACAGTAGCTGGACACCCCCACTTGGCACCGGGTGCTCTTGCGGATACCGCGGGGCACCTGGCCTGCCTGGCCCCTCAATCTTTGTTGCATCTGTTTCTGAGTCTGTCTTATTTAGGAGCACCTGGGCGGCATGGCTTGGGGGGGCGCCCCCAACACCACCCATGGGCCTGTGAGAGCAAGTCAAGCCCTCATTGGGCAGAAAATGGGGGGCTATAGCCCAAAGTCGGGCCTGAATCAGACTTGGGTTCTAGCTTCTCCCCGCCCGACTGCAGCCCCTGGGCTCTGCTGGGCCCAGTCGGAGTGGGGTGGGCAGGTCAGGTGACCAGGGATCCCCAGGTGCTGACAACACCCACATCCCTGGGAGCTTGTTCAATACAGCATCCTGGGCCCCGACTCCCACTGGTGTGATCGGAGGAGGCCGGGAGGTCCCTGTTCGTCTGTCTGCCTGCCTGTCGGTCACAGCACTGGTCCTCAGCCTCGGGGCCAGGGCTGGGCCTCGTGCTGACTGCCACCCCTGTCCCCACCCGCCCCTCGTCCCCATGCTCGTTCCAGCTGCCCTTGGACTTCCAGGAGCGCGTGAACCTGCACATGGAGAAGCACGGCTGCAGCCTGTCCTCGCCGCTCTGCCACCCGGCCTGCGCCGACAGCGTGCCCACCTGCGTCATCGCCAAGGTGCTGGAGAAGCCCGACCCCTCCAGCCTGTCGGATGTCTCGGCCGGCGACCTGGCCTTCCGCGAGGGGGTGGAGAAGCCGGGCCCGCGGCCCCTGTACAAGGGAGACATCTACTGCAGCGACACGGCCCTCTACTGCCCGGACGAGCGGCGGCGGGACCGGCGGCCCAGCGTGGATGCCTCTGTGAGCGACGTGGGCTTCCTTCCGGCCCAGAACTCCACCGACAGCACGGCTGAGGAAGAGGAGGAGGCCGAGGCGGCGGCCTACCCGGCGGGCTACCAGCGCGAGGCCTTTGTCGGTTACGCGGCCTCGCTGCCCACGTCCAGCTCCTATTCCAGCTTCAGCGCCGCATCCGAGGAGAAGGGGCACGCCCAGGCCAGCACGCTCACGGCGTCCCAGCAGGCCATGTACCTGAGCGGCCGCGACGAGCTCTTCCGCCCAAAGCCGCCTGCCACCTACGAGAGCGGCCCCCACTTTGCCAAGGCCGCAGCCGCCGTGGCGGCCCCGCTGCAGCCCGAGATGTCCTCACGGTTCGGGAGGACCTTGGCACCGTACCAACCCGAAACCTTCCGCTTCCCGGCCCCGTTGGACTCGCAGCCGACCGTGATGCCTCCGAATCTGTGGAATCTGCGGGCCAAGGCGGAGAATGTCCGGCTGGCTATGGCGGACATGCGGGGCCAGTGGCGGCCCCTGAGCGTGGAGGACATTGGCACCTACTCCTACCCGGCCAGAAACGCCAGCCGCCTGTCGCCCGGCAGCTTCTCTGAGCGCTACTACGGTGGGGGTGGGGGCAGCCCAGGTAAGAGTGCTGAGGGCCGTGCCAGTCCCCTCTACGCCAGCTACAAGGCTGACAGCTTCTCTGAGGGTGACGACCTGTCCCAGGGCCAACTGGCAGATCCCTCCTTCCTGCGGGCGTGCGGCGAGCTGAGCCTCAGCCCCAGCCGCTCTGACGACCCACTGCCCAGCTATGCGCCTAGCGAGGGGGACGGGTCCAGGCTCGGGGTGCAGCTGTGTGGGGGCGGCAGCAGCCCTGAGCCCGATCATGGCTCCAGGGACTCCCTGGAGCGCAGCTCCGCGGAGGCCTCCCCAGAGATGCACCCTGCCGCCCACCTCAGCCCCCAGCAGGCCTTCCCCCGCCCTGGCGGCTCCGGGCTGAGCCGCAAGGACAGCCTGACGAAAGCCCAGCTCTACGGAACCTTGCTCAACTGAGCACCTGCGTGCGGGCCGTGGCCCTGCACCCCACCCCTGTGGCGCCCAAGAGGGGCGACCTCACCTCTGCCCAGACCCCAGTGTCCCTGGCACCTTGCCCACAAAGAGGACTCGGGCCCCCCCAGCGCCTCCTCTGCCCCAGTCCAGTAGCACCTAAGAGGAGGACCCTCTCCCGACAGTGTCTCGTCCACCCAGCCCCACTCAGTGGAACTTCACTTAGAACATTTTTCACACACCGACATCCGTGCTCCATCTGAGACAAGCATGCCCTTTTGTAAAGCAAAACCGTTTTTGTAGAGGAGAAGGGTCTTTCCTAACGCACTAAGCCTCCAGCTGCCTGGACGGCTGCCTCGGCGTTGTCAACACGGAACTCCTTTATTTCTCGGGTGAGGGTGCATGGGGCCCACCCCTAGGAAGGGAAGGGAAGGAGGCGTCTGTGGAGCCCAAGCTCCACAAGTGGGGAGCCACGCCAGCAAGCCAACGACAAGGAACCCCCGAAGTTCGGTCCACAAAGGGGACCTGAAATGAGTTGGAGGACAGAAAATGGTTTTGAAATCTGTTTTCACAGTGTGGCCAACACACCACCCTGAGCTCCATGGTCCGCAGTCCCGAGTGGGGCCTAGATGTCGTCCCAGTATGGCCGGTGCTCCTCCCCCACCCCCCGAGTCCACCCCGACACCGTCTTTCTCTACCTCAGATGAAATGAGGCTCTCCGACCCCTGTTACTGTTGCCTGCGTCCCCGTCGTCTGTGATGCATGCCCGTGTCGGTCAGTGCTGTACTTGCATTCGCCAATAAAGACACCAGTGGAAAGAGTCTGGGTCTGCCCTGTTTCTTCTCCCCCTGCCTTGGGTCTCAGGAACGCGTGGCCCTCGTGTCCGTCCCTCAGCTCTGCCCCCTGCGGCCAAGGTGGACCCCTGAACCCCACGTGACGCCCCCAGCATCTGAGTCACTGCCCGTGTTTGGAGCCTTCGCTGCCGTCACCCCGCTGCACAGCGCGCTCCGTCACCCGGCCACGTGCTACCCGTTGCCACATCTTCACCACCCGTCCCTCTTGCTCTCAGACTTCGCTCTCGTTGGCTTTAGTGTGGGTCTGCTGGTGACAACTCGCAGTTGTCATGTCTCTGCAAGTGTGTTTCTTTGCCCCCTTCTTGAAAGGTGTTTTCGCTGGGAGCAGGATGTGTTGGCGGGCGATCACTTTCCAGCAGCGCACAGGAGACGCTGCGGCAGTGTCCCCAACTTCCTGTTGGCGTTGAGAACTTGCCGGTAGCCTGGGAGCTGTTCCTCTGATGCAATAAAAATGTATTTCCCCCCCTGGAAGTTTAGGATCTTCTCTTTGACTTTGGTTTTCTGCAGTTTCCCAAGGTGTGTCTGGGTGTGGATTTCCTTCTTAGGATTCACAGGGAGTCTTGCTTCTGTGGATTGATGTATTTCACCAGTTCTAGAAAGTTCTCCAGTATTATTATTTTTTTTTTTTTGAGACAGAGTCTCACTCTTTTGCCTGGGCTAGAGTGAGTGCCGTGGCATCAGCCTAGCTCACAGCAACCTCAAACTCCTGGACTCAAGGGATCCTCCTGCCTCAGCCTCCCGAGTAGCTGGGACTACAGGCATGCGCCACCATGCCCGGCTAATTTTTTCTATATGTTTTTAGTTGGCCGATTAATTTCTTTCTAATTTTAGTAGAGATGGGGTCTCGCCCTTGCTCAGGCTGGTCTCGAACTCCTGAGCTCAAACAATCCACCCGCCTTGGCCTCCCAGAGTGCTAGGATTACAGGCATGAGCCACCACGCCTGGCCTCCAGTATTATTTTTTAAAAATATTTCTCTGCCCATTCTCTTCTCTCCCTCTGGGACTACCCTCCCAGGCCCATGGCAGACTCTTGGATCGTAGCCTCTGTATCTGTTGCCTTCTCTTCTGTATTTCCGAAATTTTTGTCTCACCCTGCTACAATCTGCAAAGTTAGGGAATTGTCTTCCAAATCACTAATTCTCTTCTGCTATGTCTATTCAGCTCTCAAACACAGGCACCCAGTCTCCAATTTCAGTTACTGTTTTTCGTTTCTAGAGGTTCTATTTGGTTGTTTCACAAAGCCACTGTGCTACTTTTTACTACAGTTTCTTATTCCCTAGAGATGTTTTCAAGCTCGTCTTTTTTTTTTTTTTAGAGACAGAGTCTCACTGTGTGACCCAGGCTGGAGTACAGTGGTGTGATCATAGCTCACTGCAGCCTCGAACTCCTGGGCTCAAGTGATCCTCCTGCCTTGGCCTCTCAAAGTGCTGGGATCACAGGCGTGAGCCACCACACCTGGCCCGATCTCTCTTTTCTCTAACCATAGTAGGCCCAGCTCTTTGTCGCACGATCTGGCACTTCCAGCACGTGGACTCTGGGTAGGTCTTTCTCTTGCTTCCTGCCCCCATTGCCACGGTTCTCTTTGACACGTGCCCATTCATGCCCTTGGAGATGAACTTGCGGAGTTCAGCAAGGCCTACGATGGAGGCCCCCTCCCCCAGGGGGTTTTATACCTGATTCTTCCAGGTGCCTGGGGACACTTCCACTGGGGACCACCTGAACCCAGCTTTATGCGCTGAAGTTCCTGGCCTACCCAGCTGTCTGTGGCTCCAGGGAGGTCTGCCTCTTGTTGGGCAACCCCAAGCAGGATGGACATCAGGAGTGGCTTCCACATCCCTGCATTTTACCTGCCCCCTGGGGCAGATACCAGATCTGGCCCAACTTCGCCTTCTCCAGGAGTAGACGCTGCCCCCAAAAGCAGCCTCCCTGAGCCAGAGGAGGCCATGGAGAGCCTTGCGAGTCCCGTCCCCTCTCTGGGGCCGTTTCCTCATGGGCAGAGCAGGGGTGGCAACCCTCACACAGCTGGGGGCAACTGGGAGGGCAGAAGAGAGCAACACCTGGCGCCCAGCGGGCAGAGGTGCTCCCAGGGGTAGCCTGAGCCCCCTCAGCCCACGTGTGTGCCGTGTGACCAGGGGCTGCCTCTTTCTGACTCCAGCTTTCCCACGTGTAAGGGAAGAGAGTCCTGCCCGGCTCCAGCGCCTAGGGATCTGTGAAACTAGAAGCACCTGGCCCTGGGCCGCAGTGCTGGGCACCCCAGGGGCTTTGCAGCCTCGGCACAGATTCGGAGTCCTGGCTCCCACGTCGCCACCGCCAAACCTCACGCCTCACAGTGCTGTCCTACCCTGGCCCCCAAGCCAGCTACAGCCAGGCCTCTGAGCTGTCTCGTTCCCAGAGCACTTAAGACTGTTGGGCACCTGCTCAGGGCTGGGTGGGGACAGTGACTTCTTTGGCCACAGAGACAGGCAGCCTACAAGGACAGGCGGGCGTGGCCACACAGAGAAGGGAAGAGGGCACGGAGCTCCATCCCATGGTGTTCAGCAGCAGCGTCAGGCTGGCGCCGCCTGGGCGGAGGCCTGGGGTGCTGTGCATGGCAGTCAGAGCACTTCTCCCTGTGGGGCTGACATTGGGGGACCTTGCTTTGCCTCCCAAAGTCCCATGGCTCAAAGCTGGCTCAGTGGGACCCTGGGACTTGAAACTGCTTGTGGCTGTGGTCGGCAGTTCTCTCCCAGAATCCCCTGGGCTGGGGCTTGGTGCTTAGCAGCTCAGCCTCATGCTGGCCACGGGGACCTGGCTCTGCCCACAAAGAGCTCGCGATGGGGGAGGGAGGCAGATGCGTAACACTAGGCTTGGGGCTTCGGACACACAGGGCCACTGGGCATCCAGATAGGGGAGGGTCCTCACTGCTCCAGACAGAAGAATGAAAAGGATCAGAAGGAGGGGCTCATGCTGGGTATTGAAGGATGAATAGGAGTTTGCCAGGCATTTCAGGCAAATGGAACAGCCTGTGAAAAGGTACAGATGTGTGACAGCTAGGGAGTTCCAGAAACTTCAGTGGTCCCATGTGCCTCCCTGAGGGGCTTAGCCCTGAGCTGCCAATTTCTCTCCAGATCTGTCCTTGGACATTTTGCATTTGGACCTGTCACCATAACTGGACGGGAACTGCCGGGTAGTCCTCTCTCCCCAAGCAGCCAGGAAGCCATAGTGCAGGGTTCCCTCCTCCACCGCCCCTCCTTTCCCTCCACTCGGAATCCTGCCTTGCCATCGGTAGGGCCCTGTGTGTGCCTCCCCCACCTGCCCACCTGTTCACAGGGTCACCGTGGGCAAGTCCCAGAACCCCTGTGGCAAGTTCCCCTTCTAGAGCCTGAGGACATTCACCGATGCAATTTCCAGGGACCTTCTAGACAGCTGGTGGCCCGATGTACAGAGAGCCCCAGCGAGGCCAGAGGTGGGGCTGGAGGCAGGCAGTGTGGGAGGGAGCCCAGTGCAGAAAAGAGCACAGCTGGGGGTTGCAGGGCCCTGGGCATGTCCCTCTGCCCTCAGAGCAGCAGTTTCCTCAACTGGACAGTGGGGACCACGGCCACCCTGTGGGGCTGCAAGCATCAGCTCTACTGGAAAAAGTCACGGCCACGCTGGGCACGCGAGACAGAGCAGTCGGCACACACGGCCCACACGGCCCACAAGACAACTCCAGGTGAAGCCGTTTTTCTCCCATGATGGCTTCACATCCGGTATTTTGGATTTCACAGGTGAGGACAGAGGTGAGCACTCAGCCCGGGAAGGTGAGTGGAGGGGAGTCCACGCTTCTTTTTCATTCCTGCTCCACATTTTCCAAATTTAGCTTTCTTATTTTAAAACTGCAAACGGTGAACTCCCTGACACCTTGCTGAGGATCAAAGCCAGTCTTTAAGAACGCTCTTTGGAAGAAAGCATTTGGAAAAAACAGATAAAAGCTTGGAGTACACCTGCCATTCTTCCAATACCATGACCTGCACGAGGAGGGTCTCACAGCAAGCTGGCACCCACAGGGCCCTGAAACGAAAAATCAAATCCACAGAGGCAGCGCTAAGAAACAGCCACAGTGGGTTTCCTGGGGAGCCCCGCATGTCTCCCTGCCCCAGAAGGGTCAGAGCTCTGAGTTGGTCCAAGGCCACCACATGGAAAAGAAACAGACTTCAGGGGCAGAGATTTGGATGTTGTTTGTCCCAAGTGAAGTTGACAGGGTAACAATCTCCAAAGTCCTTTCCTCTGCATCATCTCTCCTGCTCGCCCCCATAGAGCCACTTTACAGATGAGAAAACTGAGGCTCAAAGAAGCAAAGCCCCTGCAAAGGCCCCATGTAAGCAGGAGATGGCCCTGGGACCTCAGATGGGCCCTGGCTCCAAATCCCGTGGGGTGGCCGGGCAGTCCAGGTGGACGGGTGGTCATCCAATAGCCACACCTGGCACTCATGCCGAGCAAGTGGAGCCTGTAACTGACGCTCCCGTTAAATTAGTGGCAATACTAACAAATCATAGTAGGGAAAGCACTCCGCAAACAATGCGATGAATTCTGTCAGGAAGGTGGAGCCCCCGGGCTTCATGCCGGGCCAGGAAGCAGAGCAGCTGCACTCCAGGAGCTGGGGGGGCAGCGAGACATGCCCCGGGGAGGCCAGCCTTCCCTCCTGGCCTCGTGTGCAGGTTGACCCGTACATCACTCATTCACTCGACATGGGCTGAGGGCCCGCTCGGGCCTGGACCTGGGAGACACATCCTCACGAAAATGCTTGCAGGGGGTCCTGGGTTCTTTGGGGCCCATATCACTCTCCCTCCAGCTCTTCCAGGGGAGCTGCAGATCAGCTCCACCCACACCTGGCCAAGGTGCCTTGGTCTGGCAGGCATGTGACAGAAGCCAGAGCTCTTCCCGGAGACCTGTCAAATGGAAATGAATGGAGGAGGCCCCAGCAGGTGGCTTCGGCCATGAGACTAAACCCGGCCCAGGCCAAGGCCTGGAGAGCAGCAGGGACAGCAGCGGCAGGAAAGGGCCCCAGCCCAGGGTCTGGGAATGCAGCACACCCGCCCTCTGGCCGAACTGGCTCACTCCCGCAGCTCGTGGCCAGACCTACAGGAGCCTACACTCCAGCTGCGTTTCTGAGCACCCGCCACACACACTTCCCGCAGGAGCTACCCAGACCCGATCTCATTCATCCCCACAAGATCGGGGGAGGGATTTTACAGAAGGAGAAACTGGGGCACTGAGCAGCTAAGCAGCTTGCCTGAAGTCACACAGTAATGAAAGACAGGCAGGGTCTGAGTCCTAAAGCCCGTGTCCTGTGGGCAGGCCATGCTTGCAGTGATTCGTGGAACAGCTGCCGTGTGCCAGGGGCCAGGGACCCAGCAGGGAGCAGGAGCCCAACCTGTGGCGTTTGCATCCCACGGCAAATGTGGGTAGGGAGCAGTGGCGGGTGGGCCAAGTGCTCCGTGGGGAGGAGACCGAGGGCAAGGGGAGCCGCCTCCTACGCCCTGCACGGGAGGGAGCCTGGGGGCGCCCTGAGGCACCGTGCACTGGGAGCACAGGGGGGCAGCCGTTAGGGGCTGATCTGGGTGGGCTTCACAGGTCACAAGAGGGGGAAGAAAGGGCAAAGGCCAGAGGCCACGTGAGCTGTGAGGGAGGCCTGCCCGTCTCCCACGCCAGGCTCTGGACAGCGCAGGCTCAGCCTCGGTTCCCCTGGCCGCTGTGCTCAGGCCAGTGGCAGCCCACACCTCATGGGGCCTCCGTTTTTGCCAGGGACCAGGCTCACTGGCATGGGGTGCAAGTATTTTCACCAAATCAGCCATTTTTGAGACTAAAATTACAAAGATGTAGAAGGTGCTCCTGCCAGGCCCCGCCCAGCGGCCTGCACCCGACGTGGGCCCGTGTAGAGACACTGGGGCCATGCACTCACCCCCAGACCAGGCTCGCACACTGTGGGTGCTGCGTCCACGTGGCGCCACGGTGTGTCCACCCCCGCACTGACGGTGGCTAGGAGGACCTGGCCTAGAGGGGAAGTCCTGTCTCCGGGCCTTTGTACTGCTCTTCCCTCTGCCTGGAACCTGTGGACCCTGAAGAGATCCCAGGGACCCCCTGGACACACTGCAATAAATGTCCTTACTCACCAGCCCTGGGCCAGCTCCAGTCCCCCCCAGGACTGGTGCACCCACTGTGCCCAACACCATACGGACCTGACCTTCCCTGGCCGCACAGCAAGCCCTCGGCCGGCTCTTCCAACCACCTGCTGGACAGATGAGGACCTGGGCCTAGGAGGGGACAGGCACCTCGCACACTGTCTCTGCCTCAGTGACAGTGGAGCTGGAACTGGGAGAGGCAAAGCTGGGGCGCCCTCCTCCTGTGACCCCCCTGCCTGGTCCTGGGGCCCCTCCTCACATCCTCTGCATGGCCCCACGGACACCTGCCAGGGATGCCCTCCTCACCAAGTGAGGTCTGTCTCCTCCAGGAAGCCTTCCAAAGTACCTGTGGTCACCACCCTCACCTGTCAGCAGATCCTTGGGCTCTTGGAGCGGCCCCTCAGTGACTATCAGCCTCCTCCAGCCCCAGGGGCTCCGCCCCTCCAGCAGCCACACCGCATGGGCAGAAGCACGCTGGGCTGGAGCCAGCCCAGAGGGCCCCAGGGCTCAGGCAGACCAGGGACCCAGATGTCCACACTTGTGGGGAGGGGGAGAGGGGCTGGGGCCCAGTGAGGCTGGCGGGGCCCACTGAGCTCCAGCAGGGTCCCTGAGGGCAGACCTAAGACCCAGAACCCTCCTGCCCGCGGGAATCCCCTGTTGGGACCAGCAGAGCAGGGCTGTCCCTCTCAAGCTCCCACCATTCTCTTTGTCTCCAGAGCCCCAGCGGTCCTGGGAGTGGGAAGGCGAGAGGAAGCTGCCGAAATACTCAGGAAATCGCAAACTACGTTTATTGGGCAACACCGGCCACCTGCCAGGGGCTTTCACTGCTGCAGTCCTCACACCCTGTAGCAAACAGATTTTTGTCCTCATTTTACAGAGCAGGAAACTGAGGCTCAGAGGACAGTGGAGACAGCCTCTGCCCAGGTCTGACCCAAAGCCACAAGTAGTGCTCACTCGCGCCCTCCCGCAGGGAGGAAGGGGCCCAGGCCCGCGTCCGGAAGGCTCGGCGACGGCGAAGCTCAGCAGCGATGGGAGCTCAGTGCCAGATCTTCACCTCTCCTCCCCAGGAGCTGGTGGCGAGGACGGAGGGCAGCACGGGGTGGAAGGTGGTGCCGATGCAGGCCTCTGCGTGCCCCTGCAGCGTGCACGCCCGGCTGGCCGTGCGGAAGGTGTATATCAGGACCCGGCCGTCGGCGCTGCCCGTCACCAGCAGCTCTCCGCCCGGGGAGCACTCGCAGCCCACTGAATAGCCTTCCACCTGCAGAGGGCAAGACGGGGGTCAGTGGCCACACCTGTTCCTCAAGGCCAGGTGTCAGACAGGGGTTGTTATGCCCACTGTACAGAGGAGCAGGCTGAGACCCCAGGCTGGCAAGGAGCAGAACAGGGATTCACGCCCAGTGTCTGAGGCTGTACGGGCTGGCGGGGGTCCTGCTTCAAGAGGCCAGTTCAGGGGGATCCTGCTGAAAGGGCTCCAGCCTCACTGACAGCCACCGAGCCCCAGCAAGGCAGGCCTCGGGGAGGAGGGGAGGATGCAGAAATGGCCCCAGGCCTGTCCAGTCCTGCTCCCGTACGTCCACCCCGCCCTGACCTGTCTGTATGAGCCAGCCAATGGCTGGGACCTGCAGCCAGGACCAGATGTGGCCCAGGGTCTTGAGGAGACACCAGGCCACATGGCCTGCAGTCACCCAGGAAATTGAAAGCAGAATCTACCCAGGCAGAGGCTCCACGCACCCTGGGGTCCCACAGCCATTACTGGCGCTGTCTGGTGGGAGACTCTGGAGCCAGTGGTCAGCATCTGACCTGGGGGACAAGGATGCGGGTACCTTGTGCCCTGCGTAGCGCCGCCTTCTGCTCATCCGGTAGGGCCACACGGCGGAGAAGAGGGCCACATAGTTGCCGTTGGACTGCGCCAGGAACACGGGCTCCTTCGGGTGCAAGGCGAGGCTGGGGCAGGTGTATCTCTCCTGAGAAACAGCAGGGCCACAGGAGGGTCTGAGAAGGCTCACACTCAGTCTTCTGCCTCCAGCAAACACCCCCGGCCTCCCGCCCCCGGCACTCTGCCCAAGGGGCCACGTGCCCTCCCAAGCTTTGGTTTAGGGGCTCTGTATGAATCTCCTGGTGGTGCTATAACAAACTCCCACAAACTTAGTGGCTTAAAATAACACATATTTATTAAGTGACAGTGTTGGAGGTCAGAAGTCTGAAATGGGCTTGCCTGGGCTCAAACCAAGGTGTCGGCAGGCTGCGTTCCTTTCCGGAGGCCGCAGGGGGGATCCTGTTTCCTTCCCTATTCCAGCTGCTAGAGGCTACCTGCAGCCCTTGTGGGAGGCGGGGAAAGGGCCCCCAAAACATCCACATCCTAATTCCTGAGCCTGTGAATGTCATCTTATGTGGTCAAAAAAACGGTCTTTGCAGACATAATGAAGGGTCTTGAGATGAGGAGATTATCCTGCATTATTGCCCAAATGCAACTGCATTCATCCTTGGATGGAAGCAGAGGTGGATCTGACACACACGGTGGAGGCGACTGAAGATGCTGGCCTCGGACACTGGAGGGATGCAGCCACAAGCCAGGGAGTGCCCGCGGTCGGGCGGGAAGGAGGAGCACTCCCTGCTGGCACCTTCATTTCAACCCAATGACACCATTTATTAAGGACTCTGGCCTCCAGAACTGTGAGAGGATAAATGTGTGTGGTTTTAAGCCACCACATTTGTGAGAACTCGTTACACAGGACAGAAAACAAATCCACGTGCCATCTCCCCACCTGTACAGTGAGCCCCTTGGGACAGCCCCAGCCCAGCCCAGGGACCCGCGCAGCAAGATGCACCTCAAGTGAGGAGCCGAACGGCCAGACAAGAATATACACGCGTGACCACGCATCAGCACGCAGGGGCAGGATCTCACTGCTTGACGGGCACAGCCACACAGAAAACACCCTTCAAACTCCCCTCTCGATCTCACCAGACATTGCTCTAAGTATTTCCTTAAGCCACCCACTCGAAATGAGCCCAAAATCAGAGGGCAAAGTGGGGAGCAGTCAGAACGGCAGCTGCAGGCCGACGTGCCCAGCAGAGGCCCAGAGGCCATGGTGGCCAGATGATGAGCTCCCTGCCGCGACATTCCTGGGCTGAGCTCCTGCCCACTCCACGCACAAAGTGTGGAGATGTCATGAGAGAGGGGCCCTAGCTCAGGCACAAGGCACCTTCATCTGCCCCACTTCTCCTGGTCTCTGCTGGGGCTCTGCAGGACACCCTCAGTGGCCAGAAGGACCCCTCCATCCCCCACCTACAGGGTTCAGACAGCTGAACCCCCTCCCACGGGAAGGGGCCCGGGACCCCAGACAGACCAGAACCACACAGGCATGTCCTGTGGCTGAAACTGAGAGTAAGCCAAATAGGGCTTCTCACATGATAAATCTGGTTAGAGATTCTGGCAGAGGTCCGGAAATCCCAGGCAATGATGGTGCGGTCGGCAGAGTCCCGGGTGGAAGCATCTGTGCTGCTCAGGAACTCACAGCCTTCCCCGAGGAACAGGATGTCCAAGGTCTGCTGGATGGTCGCCTTGTAGCGTCTCACCACCTGTAAGAGCAGGCACCAGTCATGCTGGCAGGCCTGGCAACACAGGACAGGTGTCTGCCCAGGGAGGGCCGCCGCGCGCCCAGGCAGTGGGCGGGTTTGGTGAAGGCCACGCTGGGCCACACACACCAGGCTGGGCAGCTGCAAGCGCCACGTAGAGTCATGGTGCCCTCCCGCCCAGCCCCTGCTTCTCCACCAGGCCAATGCCTGTCACCCCCTGAAGCTACTCTGGAAAACCACCCAGACTCAAGCCCTGCCTGGTGGCCTCCTGCCATCCTCTTCTCCCCAGTCAGAAGGACCCCTCGAGAGCACGTGGTATCCAGTGAAAGAGCTACGGGAAGAGCCTACGCCTTGCCCAAGAGCACCTAAACAGCATGATGACACCCATCAACACCAGGGTCATACTTTGTGAGCGTGTCTTGCTTTTGAAGATGTCACATAATTCACAGCTCACAAAGTTCCAGACTACTGTCCCTGCAGGAGTCACGGTAATGCACGGAGCAAGTGTTCTTGGAGACAGACCATAAAGCCAGAATCACAGAACATATTTTAGCTTTAAAGACACTTTTTATTTTCTTAGCATCATCACCAGTATTTCATAGCTTCCTGTCTCGTAAACTGATGTTATTAAGTATCAAGCAGTTGTTTTGCTTTCTTTAGAGCATTTTTATCACATTCATCTTCTGCTCTAAAATTTTTGGCAGGGAGGTTGAGAGGGGTCCCACTACCAGGACTAACAAGTGGCTCCACTTAACACACTCATGGAAGGCACAACCGTAACTTGCAGCATTGAAGTACCAGGCCAGCCGCCCACCAGCCCTGGCAGAAGCGCAGCAAGGCCTCCAGCCTGGCCGCTGGGCCTGGCCAGCCCATTACCAGTTCCCAGGGCGCCACCATGTGGCTACAGCATAAATGCTGTGCTCCAGTCCCTTGGCCCCACCAGTTACAAAATGAGCCATCTTGACAAATTAAAAAAAAATGAACTTCACAACTTTCCAATTTTGCTGACATGTTTCCCATCATCCTCTTTCAAATGTATATGTCAAATTCACATTAAATGCAACACTCTATAAATTTAGTTTAGACCAGGGGAAGAGAGGCTATAGACCCATTCTCCAGATGGGGTACACTGAGGCTCAGGGGATTTGCTCAAAGTCGCAAAGCCAGGGCATGGCTGATCCTCTCCCCACCGCAGGGGCTTCCCTGGGCGCCACAACTCAGTCTTTTGCTGGCCAATTTCTGCCTCCATAAATTCCTGGGGAGGGTGGGCAACAAATGACTTCCCTTCTCTGAGCCACTTCAGAAGCAGCCCTCAGCTAGGGGGATTTCAGGGTGGATCCCCTGAAGCCTAAAGAACAGTCCAAGGGCAGAAAAAAGAGGCCAGTCCTAGAGACTTCTGAATGCAGGGCAGGGAGCCAGACTGCCCCTCCCTGGCCAGCTGCCGGCTGCCTTCCTGCAGGCACCAGGATTTCCTCTGCCTGCTTTGCCCTCCCAGGGTGGCCCTAACCAGGCGCAGCCCCAAGTCTCGCAGTGTGGGCTGGGGGAAGCTCTACTCTCTGCCAAGAGTATAGGGCTCATGCTCCTGCTGGCTCTAGAGCTGGGGCTGCCGGCTAGTAGGATCTGGAGATGTGATAAATCATGGCTGCCCCAACATCTGCTCTGATGAGTTTGCACAACATTCCAACTTGGGCCTGGCCAGGCCCAGCAGGCAGGTCTGAGACCTTGCTGCACTTCCACCATGGCTGCTGGGCCCCCGCCTGTTATTTCAATGTTGCAATTTAAAGTACTGCCCTCCCTGAGTTTGTTAAGTGGAGCTACTTGTCAGTCCTGGTACTAGGACCCCTCCCGATACGCCCACCAAGAAGAGTGCCATCCCAAGGTGGAATTTGGAATCTATGTTGGTGGGGAGCAGAGGGGAGGCACCAATGCCCCAACATCATGGCTCTGGAACAATCTCTTTATGGGCTCCAGATCCACCTGCTCCTCCCATCCCCAGAGCCATTCCAGCCTCACCTCACTTAAATCACCCTCCCACGAGCCACCCCAGGGCCTCCAGGTACCTAGGCCACGTCAGGCATGGATGTCTCCCTTAGCCCTCTCCATCATCACAGTTCAGATGAGGAGCAGGGAGTCCAGAGATGGCCGGGGTACCAACTGCCAAGAGACGAGTGGTCTGGCCCAACACATGTCCCTGCATGTGGCCCATGCCCTGAGGCACTTCTCTTCCCTGGTTAGGGGATGAGGAGCACAGAGCAGCCTCCGGAGCCCCGCAGCCCACGCTGCATGGCTCTTGGCAGGCAGTTCCCAGCTCCCCGGCAGGACTGCGAGCTCCCCGCCAGCCTCGGCGCCTCCATCCCAGCAGGCACTGCCCCAGGGAAAAGATGGAGGAAGATGAGGGCCCACCTTCCACATGCTGAATGCCCATTAAGTACCAGTCCCTGACTGGGGGCTCCCAAAAATCATCTCGGGACAACAGCCCCAGAGGCAGCTTCTCCAGAGAGGAGCAACATGCCCGGGAGCCATCAGCCTGTCCACAGAGAACGCCCTGCGCACCCCTGTCAACACACCACCTGCCTCCCAAGACAAACTTTTCGAGGAGAACGAACACCGTTGTTCTGTACATTTTCTGAGAATGGATGGAAATGGCCCAATTCATTAGAGTGTCATAAAAGTGAATGGCTGGGAAACAAGCCGTGTTATGGGCGATCCCTGCCAATAGCGCGGCTGTAAGCGGAAGGTTGGTCTTTGAAGGGAGCACCTCCGAACATGATTTACTCGCCTGCACAACTGCTCGTGCCCCGGGAAGGAGCAGAGGAGCCATTTGTGCGTCTAGCTGGTGGGTTTTATGGCAACCTTAATTACACCAACAGCTGGCACATCCCATCCCAGGGCGTAAGATGGTGCCGCTCGGGCCTAACTAGCTGGACCCAAAAGAGAGCCTTGCTCAGACTCTTTCGGCAGTGGTGGGCCCTATTGGATAAGCAGGACTTGGTCTTGGGGAAGGTAGAAGGTCGATCATGACACATTCAGGTGATGAGAACCACCAATGTCCCTAAGATCTGCCTACCGCTTGGCCTGCCAGCAAACCTCAGTCACTGTGGGCTGCTGCTGACTTGTCCAAAATCACAGTTTTCCCTTCCCTGGGTTCCTGCTACCTCCAGGATGCAGGCTAGGCTCCAGGGGGCGCAGGGTTGGGGGCGCAGGGTAGGCTCCAAGCCTGGCCCAGCTGCCAACAGGGGAGGGTCCCTTCCCACTCTGGGCCTAGTTTTTGAGTCATCACTATGAAAGGCCTAAACTGGACAACATCTGAGCCTCGTAGCCTCTAAGTACTGCTGGTCCTCAGAAAGAGGAAGACCTGGGGGGTGGTGCCAGATCTCCCTACCCAACCCTGCCAGTCCTCTGCACCCAGACCTGATGGAAAGGAGGAGGGCGACGCTGCTCTGGCTCCCATGGGACCCTGTGCTCCTGTGCTCTCTCAGCAGCACGCCTTGGCCACCTGCCTGGACCATAGGACTGTGAGGTCCCAGGACAGACGCTCTGCCACTCACATTTCTAGGTCACCCTTGGCCAGCACTGGGTCTGCCCACTGCAGGCATCGGTAAGGTGTGTGGAATTAACAGCTAAGTAAGTGAATGAATGAATGGATAAACAAATGGATGAATGAGCAAAAGGTCGACAGCTTTAACAATGCTACAACCTAGGGGCTTCTGGCTCCCAGCAATATCCTGGCACTTGAGGCTGAGGCAACACACTGAGCCTCTGCCACTGGCTCCACCAGAGCCTCCTGGGGAGATGACAGTCATTCATAGATTCACAGGTCCCTCCTGTGGCCCCAGTGTGCCAGCCCCTGCTCTGGTCTGGGGACATGGAGACAAAGGAAAGCTGCTCCAAGACCACGGTGGGGGAGGGAAGCAGAGCAGAGGGACTGTGCTCAAAGTCTGGTTGTCAGGAGAGCCCAGAGGCTGCCGGGGGCTTCTCTGGCCCCTGGATGAACAGAGGTGAGATGCCAAGTGGGAGGGCCCAAGCTCTTGGGCAGACACCCTGCGCACCCAAGCCTAATGGCCTATTACTGACCTCGTGACTTTGGGCAAGTAACTTACCCCTCTGCTCTTCGGTCTCCACACCTATAAAGTGGGATGACAGCAGGACCTCCAGCTAAGGGAGTAAACAAAGGTGACGTGTCCCGCTAAGAGCCCGACACAGAGCAGATGCTCACAAACCTTCTCTTCCCAGGCCAGGCGGAGCTAAAGTACCTAGGATGGAACTCTGAGTTCTTGGAAAAGTTTCTTCTCCCCAGATTTCAACTCCTACATGAAATAAATGCACTAATCTCTTTAAATGCTAAGATTCAAGGCAAACTGGAGGGGCAGGCACAAGGCTCTTTACTGTGTCTTAAATTCACACAAGTAAAAGTAGCCAATCACATTAGGAGAGTGGCTATCAAAAGTGCCCCATTGATACATGCGAAAAGGAACTGAAGTTTACATTAAAAAAAAGGAACCATATGAATATGAGAGGAAAACATGATTGAATTTCTCTGCAACCTAGGACTTGGGGAGACTTTCCCAGGATGACTCCAAAGCCAGAGCACTAAGAGAAAAGATGAATAAATTTGACTACATGAAAATAATAATAATTTTAAAAATGTACTTTTGTATGGCAGAAAGCAAGTAAATACATGAATAATAAATAAGCAAAGTAAAAATGACAAATGGGAGAAATATTTGCAGCTTATATTATAGTCAAAGGTTATTATCCGTAATATAAAGACAGTTTCTAAAAATAGATGAAAAAGACCAACAGCTCTACAGAAAAATGGGCAAGAGATGTGACCAGAGCTCATAAAAAAAGACATGGTCCTTCCACGATAAAAAGAGCAAGACAAATTTAAATTACACAGAGACACCATTTCTTACCTATCAAATTAGCAAACTCCAACAGTTTGGCAACAGCCTCCATTAGGTGGCTCGGGGTATCAGGTATCTATGCACTGTTGTCAGAAATGCAAAATGGTACAATCCCTGTGGAGAGGATTTGGGCAACTTCAAGCAAAATAACATGCATTGTTACTCAGCAATGAGCATGATCCGGTAACCCCACTTCTAAGAACTGATCCTAAACTTACACTGGTTAAAATCCCAAAAACATGTAAGCACAATGCCACTAAAAGCAGCATCACTTGTGAAAATAAAAAAATAGGGAACAACTCAATGTTCATAAAGAAAGGACTGGCTGAATAAGCTTTAGTATATTCCCACTCTGGACTATTATGTAATTATAAACATGAAGAAGGAGTAACTCCCTATCCTGCTGTGGGGTGATCTCCAAGATATGTTGTTCAATAAAAAAATCCAAAGCCAGGGGTGCGGGGGAGTGTGTAAAGTATGTAGAAGAGAAATGATGTGAACATAAATGTATGAGTTTATTTCCATTAAAAAACAATAAAAGGATAAACCAGAAATGAAAATAAGTAAATAAATAAGATTACCTCCAGAGGAAGGGAGAGAACAGAATGGGGGAGACAGGATTATAGGCAGAACTTAGATTATTTCTATAAATGTACCTTGCTTTGCAGATGTGACCCTAGAACAGGATCACAATTTTTTTCTGTAAAGGCCCAGATAGCAAGTATTTTAGGTTCTGTGGGCCACATATAGTCACTATTTCATAGTTTTCCTGTGTGTGTGTATATCTGTGTGCTAGCACTGGTTAGAAATGTAAAAACCATTCCTAGCTCAAGGCCATATAAAAACAGGTCACAGCCAGATCAGGCCCATGGGCTGTAGTTTGCCAACTCTGTCTCTAGACTAATGTACATATTTTATTAAATTATACAACAAAATTAAATTAGAAAGCAATCTCTAAAATGTGAAAATAAAATTAAGCAAATGAAATTAACCATGTATTGATTTGGGAGCTTAACCATGTAAGTAAGATTTCTTTTAAGAGACTTTAAAGCACAGTAATTTAATGGTAGATCCTTAGTTGAATATACATTACTCATAGAAAGCCTGTAATTTGATGGTAAATCCTAACTGGGTATACATTGTGAGCAAAAAGAACTGCAAGAAATATTAAACTTTTTTTAGTCATTTTATTGCTAGTGTAAAATATATAAAAAATAACTGTGTAAAGGCAGATAGAAATAAAAAATTTTCAGTGTTAGAGATTTTCAAAATAAATTTTATAAAAGATATAAAAACCAAAAAGTGAAAGAAAAATTCTGTAATCCTAAATTTGAATTGGATAAATCAGTATAAACAACAATATATTTTTATCTTAAACATAAAAATATTTCCTAGCTCTGTCCACATAAAGGGCATAGAAACAATGAGCAACCTCAGCACTCAGATTACGGTCCCTAAACCCAGCTAAAGGGATTAGAAGTGACATAGATGATAGATCAGAACATTGAAAGTTATTGCAATTCCATGACATATGTTTAAGAAGGTAAAAGAGAGATAGCCCATGGTAAACAGAAACACTGGAGATATATAAAAAAAACTAAAATCAAACTTCTAGAGATAAAATACGTAATGTTTGAGATGAAAAATGCATTAGAGGGGAGTAACAGCAGATGAGACACTGCAAAAGAAAACATTAGTGAACTAGAAGACATAGCAATTAAAATTATTCAACATGTACCAGTGAGAAAAAAATACTGAATTTAAAAATGAACAAAATCTAATGTTAACCCAAAATGGAGTAAACCCAGTATGACCTCTCTCTCCCCCTATAAATTACAATTAAAAACTCTGGACAAAATTCAAACAGCAACTACCTGAAGACTGAAAAATAAAGAATAGCAGAAGAGTTGGGGAGGGAAGTCAAAATTTGAAGAAAGGCCAGTATAGCAGATGAAGTTCTTAGTTTGTTTTTGTTTTTGTCTTTTAACTCCTGACACTGACCCAAGGACTGAGTGGATTAAGGAACTACATCGTGGGCATGGATAGCAAAAACTCTGAAATAAATTCATCATTCTGGCCAGATGATCAATCTGAAGAAAAAATGAACAGAGCCATAGGGACCTATGAATTAATACCAAAGATTTAAATGTTTTTATACATGGAGTTCTTAAAGGAAAGGGGGAAGTGAGCAGTGCAGAAAAAAGAATATTTAAAGAACTACTGACTGGAATTTACCCAAATTTGGTGAAAGGCACAAATTTATAGAGTCAAGAAGCTCTGCAATGACAAAGATAAATTTAAAAAAACAAGCCCTGATACATCTCAAACTGTTAAAAACCTCAAAGAAAAAATCTTGAAATAACCCAGGAAGAAAATGAAGAATTACAACGTAAGAGAACAATTACTTGAAATACTATAGATTTCTCACCCAAAACTATGGAGGCCAGAAGAAAGTGGAACATAAAAAGTGGTGACAGAAAGGAGCGTCAACCAAGATAATACATGTGTAAGATATTTTTAAAAGACCCAAATCAAATATGTAGAAGTGAAATAAAACAATGTCTGCTATTTACAGTGGATTAGAAATTGGTAAGGTATGATTGGTAAACTTGAAGATACAGGGAAGAACAGAGCATCAGTGAGTTATGGGACAAATCCAAAAAAACCTAATATAATTGTAACAGGAAAAAAGGGATGGGGAAAAACAAAATTGAAGAAATAATGATCAAAAATTTTCCAAATTCAATTAAAACTATAAACTCACAGATATAAGGAACTAAACAAAGCCTAAGAAACAGAGAGAAAACTATACTGAGACACATCATTTAAATTGCTTGAAGCTGATCATACAGGGAAAAATCTTAAAAGCAGACAGAGAAAAAGATACATAGAGAGGAACAAAGATTAGAACGACAGCAGACTTCTCACTGGAAACAGGCAAGTTGGAGAGATGAAAGCAACATGTTCAAAGTAGTAAAAGAAAAAAGGTTTATTTTAGGTTTCTCAGCCTAAAATTCTTTACCTAGTGTAAATATCTTTTAGACAAAAGACAAAGTTTTTTTTTAGAGAAATAAAAGCTGAAAAAATTTATCACCAGCAACCCAAAAATACATGAAATGTTAAAGGAAGTGCTAAAGGCACAAAAAGAAGTGGAGGTTCTAGTCATTATAATACAGCAAGAAAAAGAAATAATTGTACACACACTGGAAGGAATGCTGTAAAACTATATCATTCAAAGACAATATGATCATGTACATGGAAATTCCTACAGAATCTATGAAAAAGCTGAGGACTGAGAAGTGACTTTAGTAAGATCACATGATACTTAGTCAATATAAGAAAGTTAATAGTATTTCTATATACCAGCAACAAACAATTGGAAAACAAAAAATAAAATTCCACTCACATTAGTATCCAAAAACCACAAAATACTGAGGAATAAGTTAATATAATATAGTAACATTGAACACCGAAAACTACAAAACACTGCTGAGAGAAACTAAAGGAGATCTAAGTAAACAAAGAAACATACTATGCTCGTACATCAGAAGACTCAATATTAATTATTATTATTATTTTTTTTTTTTTTGTGGCAGAGTCTCACTTTTCTTGCCCAGGCTAGAGTGAGTGCCGTGGTGTCAGCCTAGCTCACAGCAACCTCAAACACCTGGGCTCAAGCGATCCTCCTGCCTCAGCCTACCGAGTAGCTGGGACCACAGGCATGTGCCACCATGCCCGGTTAATTTTTTCTATATATTTTTAGTTGTCTGATTAATTTCTTTCTATTTTTGTTAGAGACGGGGTCTCGCTCTTGCTCAGGCTGGTGTCAAACTCCTGACCTCAAATAATCCGCCCGCCTTGGCCTCTCAGAGTGCTAGGATTACAGGCGTGAGCCACCGCGCCCAGCCAGAAGACTCAATATTAATAAGATGTCCATCCTCCCCCAAATTTATCTATAGATTGGTCACAATCCTAATCAAAATACCAGCAGGCTTTTTTATAGAAGATAAGTTGATTGTAAAATTGAAATGAGAATGTAAAGAACCAGAATAGCCCAAAAAATCTTGAAAAAGAAAATGTTAGAAGGCTTACACTTCCCAATTTCAAAAATTATTATAAAGCTACAGCTAAGAGAGAATGGTATTGGTAAAATGATAGACATATTGATCAACAGAACAAAAGTGAGAACCCAGAAAGAGACCCTTCCATGGCAAATTTATTTTCCACCAAAGCTCCAAAAACAATCCAATGGGGAAAGGAATGTCTTTTCAACAAATGGTGCTAAAACAACTGGGTATCCCGCATGGCACAAAAAAATAACCATCAAACTTACATCATACACAAAAATTAAGTGAAAATAGACCACAGCCCTAAATGTACAGCAAAAACTATGAAACTTGTAGAAGAACACAGAGGAGAAAATCTTTGCAACCTTAAGATTCTCTCCTACTTTGGAGAGATTTCTTAGAGCACAAAAAGCTACAGAATGGGAGAAAATAGTTCCAAAATATATAAAGACTCTTAGAATTCACTACTATTACTAATAATAAATTTAAATAGACAAAAGATTTGAACAGACTTTTCACAAAATAAGACATTCAAATGGCCAACAAGCCCACAAAAAATATGTTCACTATCATTAGTCATCAGGGAAAAGAAATTAAAGCCACAGTCAGACACCACTACATATCTACTAGAATAACCAAAATGAAAAAGACCGACAAGACCAAGTGTTGGTGAGAGTGTGAGGCAACCGAAACTCTCCTACTCTGCTAATGGGAATGAAAACGGTACAACTACTTTGGAAATAGTTTGGCAATTTAATATAAATTTAAATATATACATACCATATCGCTTAGCAATTCCACTACCAATTGTTTACCCAAAGAAATGAAAATGCATATCCACACAAATACCTGTTCATGAATGTTCACAGCAGCTTTATTTATAATAGCAAAAACTGGAGATAACCCTGAATGGCCATCCACAGGTAAGTGGATAAACTGCGGTGTGTCCATACAACAGACTGTGGCCCAGCAACCGCGAGGAACACTGACACGTGTGGCACGCAGGGGAGGGGGCTCCAAAGCAGAAGCAGAGTCGCAGGCCCCCCAGGCAACCTGCGTCAGAAGCACCGCTCAGATCAAACCACCAATTCATAAGACACACGGGGAACAGAGGAATGCGTTAAATGACACCACAGGGAAGCAATCGGAAAAATAAAGAACAACTGATTTATTACCCAATAAATAAGTTACAAAGAAAACAAAGTAGGAGAGAAACCAACAGATGAAACAAGATTTACCACCCAAATGTTTGGACCCTGATTTGAACGAGGCACTATTTAAAGCAAATTATGAAGCAACCAAGGATATTTGAACATGGATCAGATATTTGATGATATTAAGAAATTATTGCTAAATTATTAGAAGGCATAATGGTATTATAATAGTTGTTTAAGCTCTTACCTTGTAAAGAAACAACACGTTTATAAATAAAACGATTAAATGTCTGGGATTTGCTTCAAAATAATCTGGCGGTAGTGGTAGGGAGAGTGGAGCCTGATGGCCATAAATTTGTAATTTTTGAAACAGTGTGCTGATTGCACAAAAGTTCATTAATTAGTCTCTCTCCTTTGGCATATATTTAAATTTTTCAGTAATAAAAAGTTCCTTTAAAGTGCTCTGTGGGGAGAAATTAGCTCCACAAATGTTAATTCTTATCAGCTGGGCCTGAAATAATAAGCAGAGTGGGGACCAGCTGAGATCAAGCAGTAGGTACGGAACAGACATAATTAAAGACGAATTACAACTATGGCAACATACATCTGTCCCATTTTGTCCAGAACCTGGTCCCTCCCTGCCAACAGGAATCCAATAGTCTTCAGAGACGGGCCTAAGCGGCTGAGGCTCGGGACAACGTCGTATTGCGTAAGTGAAACCCCGGAGCTTGGCAATTCTCCTACCTAGGTACTGGTGGTTTCTATAGAAACCACCAGGGAAATGATATTTCAGAGCGCACAAAGCGTCTCCACTGGCCTCCACCGGCTTTGTTCACACTTGCCCATCAGCATCTGAGATCCAGCCTATCAAAGAGGCCCTTGCAGCTTACTTTTAAAATAGGTACAGCTCATTATAAAGCACCTGCTCTCAAATGTTTCCAAGGAAACAGCGGCCCCAAGACACCCCTCTCTAAATTCATTAGCATTTAACACTCCTTAATGAGGCTTAAAGATGGCGAGCTTTAATAACCATCTGCGGGGGGAGGACACCGGTCCCTTTCACATTCAAGTGTAACTGACGGGCTGGCTCAGGCTCCCGGAGGACAGCTTTAAAGGCAAAGTTGGGAGCATGCTGGCTGTGTCTGCAGAGGTCTCCCTTGTCTCTAAAGCCTCCCTTGGGTCTCAAGCTAAAGATGGCCACAGTAGAGGCCCTGCACTGACCAGATCAGAAGGCCAGGCTGACCTTATTTCCTAATTCTCCTCTGAGTGCACACACACGCAGGGACACACACACACACACACAAACCCCTCACCAATCCCTCATGTGTCAGGCCCTTTCCATCTCTGTGCCTTTGCACATTCCTTATGCCTAAAATATCCTACCTTGATTTGCTGCCTAGAAAACTCCTATGCATCCTTCAAAACCTTCTGCCAATCAAGCCTCCCAATGTGGCAAGCAGAATCATCACCTCCTTCTTCCACGAGTCTTTCCTCAGCGCCCCAGGGCAGCTCCCTGCACGCTGCACTGTCAAGACTGGCTCCTCCCTTCAACCCCGAGCTCAGGGTTTTTTCTTCCAGCCCTCGGCCACTTGGCCACCCAGCTGGCAATTCAGTAAGTCTTTGCAGGACCCCCTGATGAATAAATCTAAACTGAGCAGCCAGCCCCAGGACGTTGGAAGGAGTGGGGCTGGCAGG
Organism: Avahi laniger; assembly: GCA_963575035.1. Lineage (NCBI taxonomy): Eukaryota > Metazoa > Chordata > Mammalia > Primates > Indriidae > Avahi > Avahi laniger. The sequence continues at coordinate 28,133 of CAUYSK010081764.1, forward strand.
TGGGGAACAGCCTGTATGTCTCAGGGCTGCTCAACTCCCCTGCCTCCAGAGGGGGAGCTGACTACGCACAGCAGGAAAACCTCAACTGAGCCCCTCCCAGCTAAAGATGGGTGGGGAGGACTCTGTTCCACACAGGCCACATGGAGCTCAGGGCAGTGAGGGGGTCTCTCCCTGCACCTCCCAGGAACTGTCTGGGTGGCGGGCCTGAGGCAGTTCCACTGGATCCCAGCAGAAGGAGCATATGTCCCCCACGGACAGGCTTCCCAGCTGTGAGCCCCAGACGCAGCCTGAAGAGCAGTCTAGGGGGCAGGTCATGGGGCCTTGTGCTGGGCGTGGGAGCTGAGGGACAGGACCTGCTGAGGGGTGGCAGGGAGGGAGGGGGCTTCCTGGGGGCTCCTGGAGAGTGACAGGACGCTGGCTACTTCTCTCCAGGTGCCCCCCCGCTAGCCATGTCCTCCCACCCAGCTCTGGGCACACAGTGCTACCCTCCTCTCTGAGTTGTCTGAGGGACAGTTTCCCAACCTCTCCACCCTGGGGAAAAGGCCCTAGTGGTCATCATGAGCCCCTCATGCTCGGTGGCCCCATTCTCTGGACATCAGATTCTCTATCTGCTGGGAAAGAGCTGAGTTGCTACCTTCTTCTCTGCCCTGAGGGTATTTACTGGCCAGTTTTTCATGTGGGAATCACAGAACCCTGGACAGCCCCTGGGATGCCCTGGGCCAGGGTTCCCACCGTGACATCTCCTAAGTTCCTGCTTTAGTTCTCCCACATTCTGAGCAATCACACGTATTTGGGAATATTTAATTCATTTCTCTCTTTTAAAAATTAATCAAAGACACAGGAGACTGTATATCTGAGCTTCTGATCAGCCTGAGATGACCCATGTTACTGCACTGGGTTAGAACATCTTCAGCCAAAAGCACAGACACTTGACATTTTGGTCAGGTACGCTGCTTGGCTGGGGGAAAGGTACAATCTCTGCTCAGCTTTTAGCAAAACTGAAGACAGCTCACCATAGCCAATTATCATGAGCTCGTGGGGGGCATGGCCCCATTGTGATCATCTGAAAAAATCAAGATGGCAAGGAGTAGGTACTGAACTGTGTGCCATGCAAATTGCGAGGTGATTTTCATGTGACCTCACTTAACCCTCACCACCACTTTGGGAAGTCAGGATCACCACCCCCATTGTACAGCTGAGGACACGAAGCTCAGAGAGGTGAAGTGCTGTGCCCAAGATCACACAGCTAGGTGGGGGCAGAGCCATGGTCGCCCCAAATCTGCAGCCTGACATTCACACCTGAACCCTGTTTGAAGCACAGAATAACTGCTCAATTAGCGCTTGCTGAATTTGAATTGAATCTGAACATACCCACAGAGAAACTGTCACATTGGAGACTGTGAAATTTTAAATTACGGATACAGAACACAAGGGAAAGGAAGAAAAGCAGAAAAAGACAATTACACATGTATCTATGTTGCTGATCCTCTCAAGTGAAAAATTGGTTTTCCTCACTTTACAATGGAGCCACAAATTAAAATTGGGTTCTAACAATGCAGCCACCCCCAAGGGCAGCCCAACCCTGGAGAGCCCCAGGTCCTGGGGCGGCAGCACGGCAGGCAAGCACCCCTTCCCAGCACCCTCAGCCCTCAAGAAGCTATGCAAGGTAATGGACAGAGCCTCAGTCATACTCTGGACCAAACCACACGGACCCGCAGCAGGGCAGAGGTGAGAGCAGGAGGGCCGTCCCACCCACCCAACCAACTAGCAGGGGGCTTACCCACCCAGACAGGCTCTTCCTCCTCCTCGGTGCACACAGAGGATGCAACAAGTAGGAGAGTAGCCGCGGGGGGGTTGTGGCATCCCCATCCCCCCCAGGAAGACAGCGGCCAGGGCCCAGGGATCCTCTGAGTGGGGGTGGGGCAGGCTGGCTGTAGGACCCCATTTCCTAATGCTTGTTAGCCCCCGCTCCATCTCGGGACACTACTCTCTCCACCAATTGTTGATTTCCAATCCTTCTAACTCAGCTGACTCCAAACACCTAATTCTATATTCACCAGGCCTGCAATAAATGCTGGCTGCCCGTTTGAATGCTGAGGCACTTGGCTGGGCTGATTAGCAAGGACTAAGAGAAGGGTAAAGCAGAACACAGTGAACTTCATACCCGGAATCTATTTATTCCACGGCCCAGGGCAAGAGTTCTGGAAGGAAGTAGGCCCCCCCTAGACTGTCTGCCCCAGACCCCATCCCCACTTCCCACCCTGCAAAGGAGGCAGCTTTCTTCTCTCCCCCAAGCCTGCTCCTTCAGTCACCCTATGCCAGCTCCTTCCCCCAGGAAGAAGGTGAGCATGGATAAGCCTCACCTACACTAAAAAAAGCAATCTAACAAGTGAACCTCATTCTTTGGGGTTAACTGATAATCCCCTCTGGAAGGAAATGCACAGAGATATCCAGAACCTAAAACCATGTACACCATTTGAACAACCCCACATCTAGGAGTTTATGCACAGAGATGTTTGCCTTACTTTTATAAAAAAAGAAACACTAGAAATATTATAAATACCAAACAATAGAGGGTTGGTTAAATATATTATGGTATATTGGGTAATTATTAAAAATTACATAGCATCCAAAAACTTCTCAACAATATGAGAAATGCTAATGATATAATATTAAGTTGGGGGAAATTATATAAAAATGTAAATATATATGCATGAAAAAACTGGAATGAAGGATACCAACTGTCAGTGGTGGCCATGGCTGGGTTGAAAGTTAGTGGGTTATCTTCCTCTATATTTTTCGTTTTCTGACAAAGAGCATACATTCCTTTTGTAACCAGAATGGATGTCTAGAGAACAACCCCCGTATGTTCTGAAGTTGTGAGCAGCACTTGGGTCTCCAGGTCTCCAATGCCCTTTGCCTCTACTGCGTCAAAGTGGGACCCCACCGCAGGCCCTCTCGTTAACTGGCAGCCCCACTTAGGCCAAGTAACAGACAGAAGGGGAAGGACAGAGCCACTGCAGGCCCACAAGGCACCCTGGCTCATGTTAGAAAAAGACATCCCCCCTCAGGTTGAGACCACCCCACACCAGAGGCATGGCTTGGCCAGCAGAGCGTGGGATGCATTCGAGCTCCCATCTACTCCCCAGCCTGGTGCCTGTGTACAGTGGACAAACTGCACGACCTCATATGTTGGCCCCAGAAGAGGGAGGCACAGGCTAGTGGGATGGGGGGAGGTAATCCTAAAGCTGCTACAGAGGTTTCGGGCTGCGTAGATGGAGACGCCAGCAACGGGGCAAGAAGCATTCCCTGGAGCTTCTCTGAGTCCTGCAAGCTAGGAAGATGTCCTAACACGGTAGGTGGTCGGCAAATGCTCAATGAATAAATAAGTAAAATGAACCACACAACCAGGTCTTTTTGGGAAAAAAAAATTAAGTCAAAGACTATAATTAAAACCCAAGGCTGGGCACAGGGACTCACGCCTATAATCCTCGCACTCTGGGAGGCCGAGGCGGGCAGATTGTTTGAGCTCAGGAGTTCGAAACCAGCCTGAGCAAGAGTGAGACCCCGTCTCTACTGAAAATAGAAAGAAATTAATTGAACAACTAAAAATATATAGAAAAAATTAGCTGGACATGGTGGCGCATGCCTGTAGTCCCAGCTACTCGGGAGGCTGAGGCAGGAGGATCGCTTGAGCCCAGGAGTTTGAGGTTACTGTAAGCTAGGATGACGCCACGGCACTCTAGCCCGGGCGACACAGTGAGATTCTGTCTCAAAAAAAAAAAAAAAATGAAAAACAATAGCTGTTAGTGTGGATGCAGAGAAAAGGGAATGCTTATATACCATTTGTGGGAATATAAACTAGTACAACCTCTAAGGAAATAAGCATGGAGATTTCTCAAAGAACTAAAAGTGGACCTACAATTCAATCCAGCAATCCCCTTACTAGGTATCTGCACAAAGGAAAAGAAGTCATTTTATTAAAAAAGACACCTGCACCTGAATGTTTATTGCAGCGCGATTCACAATTGCAGAGATACGGGATCAACTTAAGTGCCCATCAACTTATGCATGGATAAAGAAAATGTGGTATAGATATACCATGGAGTACTACTCCGCCATAAAAAGAAATAATGAAAGAATTATTTCATGAAAGAAATAATGTCTTTTGCAGTAAGTTGGATGGAACTTAGACCATTATCCTAAGTGAAGTATCTCAGTGGAAGAACAAATATACCACACATTCTCACTTGTAAGTGGGAGCTGAACGAGGGGTATATACAGTCATAAAGTGGCATAGTGGACACCAAAGACTAAGAAGGGGGAAGGTAAGGGTGAGGGATAAAAACCTACCTGTCGTGTGCAATGTACACTATTCTGGTGACGGGTACACTGAAAGCCCTGACTTCAGCATTATACAGTTCATCCAGGTAACAAAAAACACTTGTACCCCCTAAATCTACCGAAATTAAGAAAAGGAATGGAGGCCGGGCGCCGGTGGCTCACGCCTGTAATCCTAGCTCTCTAGGAGGCCGAGGTGGGCGGATCGTTCTGAGCTCGGGAGTTCAAGACCAGCCTGAGCAAGAGCGAGCCCTCATCTCTACCAAAAATAGAAAGAAATTAATTGGACAGCTAAAAATACATATAGCAAAAATTAGCCGGGCATGGTGGCACATGCCTGTAGTCCCAGCTACTTGGGAGGCTGAGGCAGTAGGATCGCTTGAGCCCAGGAG